>JAANSP010001377.1:0-15615 GCA_036850745.1 Homidia socia
AATTATTATTGCATTGTGAGAAGAGGTATTATAAACGAGAAAAAATAAATTCATGGCACAAACATTCAAGCACGAGGGTATGCTCTTTTTACGAGAAAGTGAAAGCAAGCTTCTTACTTAAGTTTGGCACAAATATAAATGCGCGTTTAAATAATGAACGTATTGAGAAAGTACTTATATAGCTAGAGCTATTTAGCATAAAAAATCATGCAAAACCTCAACGTACGAAAATGTGAGTAGGGATTAACATGGTTTTGAAGTACATACACAAGCTACCTCGAAAGAATGGGAAATGCTGTACGTATCGATTACTAACTGACAAAAGGGTAATTGTGGAATAAACTTGATTTTCTTTTGTCGCCAAAGTTTTTCAAAGTCAAAGTGTCAACAGACAATGGCACAACTGAATAAAGCACGACAGAGAGGCCATGGAGTATTATTCCAAGCATTTATAATAATGCCGCAACATCACAATATACCGTCTTGTTATCGTTATGTTACGTAGGTACTAGTATTAGAGTTTCTCTAACAACTACCCTCACTATTACACAAGTGCAACTGCATAATACTCAGAACGGCTTCAAGATTTAACTTCTAAAAAAGATTAATAGGTTCTTGTTGAGACTTTCAGGCAGGGATAATTGACAGCGTTTAAAAAATACATTCTGTTCACGCTAACAGATTACGTAGTTTGTAAATATGCACATTTTTTCTCTGCAAAGTTCGAATCATATTTTGAATATTTGATAACAATGATTTCTGGTTTTGGGGCTCCATTGTGTACTGCTGCACTATTCGAAGTCTTTCTTGCTATTTCATTACTGCAGAAACTATGAATGTTATCAGCATAACGAGATTAAAAATAATAAAAGTGGTGACAAGATTTCAGAACTCAGGTTTAATTATTTTGATGATTTTATTTTCCTTATAAGGAAAATAAAATCATCAAAATAATTAGTTTTAAATAGAAGAACAAAAGTTGAAGCTTGTAGAGTTTCGTAGAACTAGATGATTGTAATTACTGTACTGTGACCGCTAATAGTCTTATGGAGAAAGGTAGATGTTTTGAAGAGAAAATTAGTCACATCATCAAAATCCAATTAAAGAAAAAATCAAATTCAGGTAAACAAACGAAGAGGAGTCACGAGATACATTGGTAAAAAAAGGAATAAAAGCTACAAACAAATTAATCGATTACACTAGTATCAAGAGAATAATTGAACAATTTTCAGAATCATTTGATTTTTAAGGGGATGATGACATGAACTTGATTGACCAATTTCTAAAAATACTTTACTTTATATATAATTGCGAAATTTCTTAACCATGAAATGCAATTTTGGGTTACAGTTACAGACACTTTATGCAGACAAAGATACAAAATGCTTAAAAATAATAAGAGCAGAGTAAATTCAGTAAATTTTGACTCTTCCTTCACCCGCCATACATGCTTTCTCCTCCATCTCACGTCGGAAAAGAAAATTGAATCTTGTACAAAAAAAACCTCTGAATGGAAACGTTAAGCATCTACTCTTCTTCTGAGAAACTCTAACTGCTACGGTTTTTTGACAGCTGCGTAATGGTGTTTCACAGTCTCTAGTTTCCTCTCTCGACACCTACACAGCTGTTAAACATTGACACCAAACCTGACCGAGCAAGTGAAGTACATTCATGACGATATATTTTGCCATCGGAATAGACTATCAATGTTACTATTTGTACGGAGAAAGCAGAGGCAAATAAGTGAAAGTATATATAATATGCTGCATTTCACTCAGCAAAAAGAAGAACAAGACTGAGAAGAGAGGATGTAGTATAAAAATTGAGTTTTTTAAAAGAGATAAAAACAAGTCATTTCTGAGTTTCAGAAGTAGCAAGAAGGCAGCAAACCTGTAGAATTCGGGTGTACTGTTACTGCTGTTGATCGATGCGTACTCCAATTGAACAACAGTTTGCTCTGGTCTGGCGTCCCCGTTATATTGAACAGAGTAAACAAGGGATACTTTAGTAGGCAGCAGACGAATGCAGAAATATTTTAGAAACAAAAAACAATATTTTATTGGCAACTTTTATAAAATTATACTTTAAAAAAAACAGCACATGCTAAGCTTTCATTTGCTGGCAGGTGTGGTGGTGCTACAATTATTGTTAACATTCCAGTGTTTTGCGAAAACGATGAAGGAAGCTTCACATTCAGTTTCCAGTACTAAATATTTACTAGAGCGTCGCCGTCAAAATGCAGCCACTTCACAGTTCACTTTACTCAGGGATAAGAGAGCTTTGGCATTCTCTGGCACGACAGACTCCAGCAAAATTAGTTTCTCCGTGTCACAAGTAACGGAGAATCTGGTTAATAAAGGGAACGGAACAACAAGTAGCATGATGAGCAGTGAGAATCCTCACAATTCCAACACTACAAAGGACACTATTGTTGTTTTGATCACAGTAACCGTAATTTTCTTCACTTTGATCGCAACTTACTTTCTCTGGAGAAAGCATCGCAGTAATTCACCCAGCAGTCATTCAGTGTATATGTACTCGCGACTTAGTCAGAATGACGTTGAAGTTGATAATATAAGTTTTCAAGGAGATTTAACTCATAAGGCTTTAATCAACACGGTCCCGGTATGCGCTGAGGATGACTCGTGCGATGATGACCAAGTAATTTTGCTTTAATGCTTGAATAAATTTTATTCCCATTTAGTTAAAGTTGCTGAATCGTATATTGATGGAAATGATGATTTCTTTAAAGTTAATTGAATAATGAATGCTGTTTTTTTAAATACTTAGGTCCGACCGGCAACCTTATGCCTAGAGTACGATTCGCTAGTAACCATATCCAATGGAGAAAGCAATGAAAATGCCAATCAAAAGAAAAACTCCACCAGTCGCCGCCATGGCTCTACATCTAAGGATGATGCACCAGTTAACTTGCTTATTGATGAATTGTCAGATGAGGTATTTGAAGTTTTTTCAACATAAAAATTATAATAGTTGCTGCAGTAGTAATTAAACTACTTAGTTTAAATTTTTGAAATTTTTGAAGCAGGATCTGTTGCAATAGATGAACGACTCGACTGATCTCTCCAAAAGTAATCGACAATGTCTCCACAATCAAAACTTTTAAACGGCATATATTTAAAATATTTACATGCATATTATATATGGCCAAGTTTAAAACTCGCAATGTTAACAGGTTATTTCTGTTTCAATTAAAATGTTGAAACTTTGGTGATGATGGTGATGTTAAAAATAATAAAAAGATATGCTGATTAATGGATGAAACGTAAATGCCATATAACGTTTAACTATAGTTACTTTCGACAGTACTTATACTGATTTAAACGTTTCCTTGTTGTAATATGTATGTTAATGTAATACTCTGCCCTAATAGATATGATCGTAAGCTGATTGTATTTAATGAAAATAAACAGACTTCTAATTACAACAAATAAATAATATGTGGTGGGTACGTCCAAAACATTTTTTATATCACACTTTTTAAAATTAATATTTAATCATTTTCCTTATTAACTTACAGCAAACCTTACATTTCACCTAATTAAGTATTAAATGGGTAAGTATTTAAATAGTTTATTTCATATTTCATCTTGAAAATAGTCATATTTCTCTTGCGTGATTTTTGATATTTCATAATATTATATACATTTTGAGGAAGTGAAACATGACAAAAAGCGAAACCACGTATTTCATTAGTATTTTGAAAGTAGAATAATGTATTTGTTTTCAATAAGAACTGATCTTGTAAGATTTTAGAAAGACCGTTAAGTAAATGAAGAGCAGCATTATCATCTCGTTATATTTAACTGGAAATTTAAAATTCATTCTTTGTAGAATTGCAAGCGTGATAAACTTGGTTATGAATATTTGCAAAACATTGCTTCTGAAACAAGCTGCTTTTTGTTTTACCTACATACACGAAACTTTTTTTATACATACATATATAAAAGACAGTTATGATCAATCATTAGTATAGTACGTTGTATGTACCATGTCTCAAAAATAGTGTCCAAAAATGTACAATCGCATAGTAAAATTCACACAAATAAAATGAAATGCAGAGAATATGATTAGCAGAGTTAAACTGTCAATCATCAACCTTTGAGGAGAACAAAAGAGGAGAATGTTTTTAATTCCTAGGCATTTCAATATTCATTTCGTCTAAAATGCATTTTCCGTCAACCAGCAAAATACCTGCTCTAAATTAATTGTTATACCTTCAAAATAAAAATAAAAACATGCTATTTTAACGTTTGGAAGAAACAACGCTTATATAGTGATACTCTGTGACGTTTAGCGTTTTCGACTAATTAGCTGCATCAGAATGCGTATTAAATTTTTGAGACAAACGACTGAAAATACAGTGGTCAGTGACCTTTATAGCTACCTTTATTTGCAAAAAGGGTCATCAGTTTAGAAATTCAGAAAAGGATCAATAACTTTGTTGGATGCTTATTTTTAAACAAAAATACACTACATCATATATATAACGTACAGTGAGATACGTTTATATTAAATCTACAAATATTATCAAAAAATTATTATTTAGCCACACTGATCATGATTTCTTATTATGTAATTAAATGTATGTACATGATTTTCGCCAGCTAAATCAAATCAATAATAGATATATACTTCTAATGTTATTAATCATCAGATAATAAATATTTTCATGTTGAATGAAGGAACCAAACTTTAAAATATATATTTATTCGTGGATTAGGGTCGAGCAGGAACCCCTGAATTGGCCCATCGCTGGAAAATTGATTCTAAAATTTGAACATCTGTCCCATGGAAAGCAAATCTGAAAATTGATCGAATAAATTTCAAAACTAACTTAACCTTCTAGATTTAAAAGAAATTAGTATTTATAGAAAGTTTGGCGTAATGAAATGCTAAAGTTACCGTCTTATATGATGAAGAATGTTGGGGTAAAATTCAATAGGATTAGGCAAATGTTCGTTTTTCATCAAGACAGCGGAAAATCCAAACATTGACTTTCTTGTCCAGTGCGATTCGATATCCTCCAAGAGCATTTGATCGCACCGAGTTAGAAGATGTTCAGCTTGATGGAAAATGCACATCAGCACAGTGATTCCAAGCTGTAATGAATAAATTTGAATTCTTACTCACTGACACTACAAAAAGACGCATCGTTTCATTAGAGTAATGTTGCGTACCCTCGATACTACTAAGGATTCAAACATTTGGTTATCGGTTACTGCCCCTATTACTGTAAGCAAGTCTCTAATTTCAGCATGCAAGATGCAATGTCTCAGGTACGGGAAGGCCTTGTCCATTTCATGATCTCCCCACACTGGGAAAATATCTATAAGGTGTCCTAAAACTTTATATCTCACTGTTGGGTCAATAAGAGGTAATGTCCGACACACCAGCATCTAACAAAAGTTAAAAAGTTAAGAAAATACATATTATGAAGTAACTGTTTAGGAATTAAGAAGCAGACTTTGCTCGGAACGGCAGGATGACAGAGGCAGAACTAACCTTTCCTTTGGGAACTGAAAGAACGTTAAATAGCTTCTCACTGTTTGTCAATACTTTTGCTACTTTTGCGGCAGTTTGGCTACGTCTAAGCAAATCCTTTTCGTCAGCATTGCATAAGATGCTCATGCGAATGTCCGACTCCTCCATAATCAATAAACATTCGTATAGCTGGAAAGACAAAAAATAAGAGTGTTTTGTTACTTTGTTCTTGGTCGGTTTTTTGGTTATAATTTAAACTTTAATCACCTTTTCAATCTCCAAAAGAAGGTAACGGTAAGCCTTGATTCCACCACGGTTTGTATTGCGACATTCAGTTACTCGAATAAACGTATCTATGACACGTTTTGGAGCCAGCGCACTAACAGCCTTAAACGAGCAAACGCAGAATATTAACCATTAAACATACTTCACCTAGTCTAGTTAAGTACTATACTAGCATATATAATTACTTATTGCACTTTTTAGTACCTGTAATTTTCCTAGACAATTTTCAAAACGAGCAGGCTCGTACTGTCTCTTTTGGGACGCTTTCATCATCTCGTTTTGGATACAATTTTACGAGGAGTTGTAGTCCTGCCGGTGCTGCTTGCTTTGCCTTGTGCATCTACACATGCGCAAAGTTTAGACAAGTATCATGTAAAAACTGTAATCCATGAAATTATATTCAGTAACTATTAGCGTAACACATTACCAAGTTGAAATAATCTGTAGTAAACGGGTGGTCGTTTTGTAACTGAATGATCTGAATGTTCCTCAACCTTTGCTTATCTTTCTCATTCATCAGACCTCGATATGGATCATCAGTCTTCATCATTTGTTTTCTAAATCCGGGTTGAGAAGGGCCAAAACCCATTTGTTGGAGAACGGGAGGGCGTAAATGAGGCGGAATCCCGGGAGCAATAGGTATCATTATTGGCGGCAACCTACCCCTTAAATGTGGGTGAAGTTGAAGCATTCTAATATGCTGTTGATGTTGAAGGGACATTCCAGGGTGAAAGTTTTGAGCAAGTTGAGGTGGCATTGGACCACCGGGGACCATACCAGGGTGCATTACGGGATGACCTGGTGCAGGTAGTAACCCTTGCCTAGCCATTAGCATTTGTTTCTGCTGCTCCAGTATTATAAAGTTATTAATTGCTGCATTTGCATTTATAACTGGTGGTGCTCCATGTACAAAATTTACATTAGGAGATGGTGCCAAGTTTGTATTGCCGGGATGAGCAAACGGAACATTTTGTTTTTGAGGGGTTTGATTTTGCTGAGCTAAAGACTGTTCTTGCTGGTTGAAAATTTGATTTTGTTGTGGCAAAGTTTGCAGAGGTGATCTACCAATAGTTTCCAAGTCCTGCATTTTTTGAGATGGCATAGGGGATTCTTGAATAAGTTCCCTTTCCAAGTCCTCTGCCATCAGGATCTTTGGCTTGGACTGATTGAAACTATCGTCTGTCGGTTTGGGAGATGATGTGTTTCCCCCTTCCAAAAGCTCTCTTTCAATTTCTTCGACGGTTTTAAACACCTAACCAAATTAGCAATTTAAGATAATAACATTTTTGTTCGAAAATACTAAACAACATTTTTTTACCACTTACAGGTTTTTTCGTTGCTGTAGGCTTCAACGGAGTGCTTGAAGGTACCCCTCCAAAAAATTTGCTGACATTGTTTTCACTATCTAGCATATCTACATTAAAATATTTATTTTTAAGCATTATTTTCATCATTTTTCCAAATCGAAAATTCCTATCATGAAAGTTTCAGCATAAAATTGATGAGTTAAGACTGTACCAATTTCATTTGAAAGGTGATTAGTGCGCATAGGTTGCTTCGTTACACTATTAATTACAGCAGATTGAATTGTTCTGTTGGGAGTTATATTAACTTGCTGGACTTCTATCGGTATTTCATCAGGTGTTGTTGTGGGATGCATTGACCATACGGAAGATCCAAGAAGTGAACTACCGCCCGGTAGTTCCTTGTCCATCAGCCAATGCAAATGCTTTGTAGCTACCTACAATAGCAGTGGACAAATTAACTATAAGATTGAACCCGAGCATCGAATATGCAATACAGAGTAGGTATGGGAAAGTGACCTGCGGCGGCATGAAGTAGGTGTTAAAATTTGAAGAAGCGCCCAAGCGGCTTAATTTAATTTTCCTAGCCTCCTCTTCATCTTCAGTATCCTCCATGTCATCCAGCACAAGTCTTGAAATGCTCTCCTCCAAAGCATTATCATTTTCGTAGTCATAGTAGTCAGTCTCTTTTGATCGAGCGTCATTGACAGCTTCAGGTGTTGCCACCCTCTGAGCGCTCCGATTCCATCCCTGAAATTAGAGAAAAAATTACAATTGTAGACACCGGAGTACTACTGTCATTTTATATTCTAGTATTATTTTATCCGATAAAATAAATAACAACAAACTGATGGGCAACAAATAACCTTACACCAACTTAAACTTCAAAATGTGCACCTGTCAAAATGGTTATTTTTTTTAGCTTACCATCGCTTTCTATTTAAATAAAAAGAAATGTTCACTTGAAATATTCAAGTATTACTTTAAGTAATTAACTTGTAAGTCAGTAAATGATAAATTTATAAAGTCAATGTCAAGTTGGATCAACCAAATTCTCTGATTGTTGTGATTTTATATCCTAGTTTAACTTCTCTGTTTAAAGTGCAATTTATCGATCCCATCCCATTCTAATTTCTCCGCTTCTCCCCACACAGATCTTGGACAAAGTTCCATACTTAACCAGTAGTAATTATTTTTTGTGTGACGTTGAGGTTTGTTGTATATGAATATGTGAATACATTATACCCTCAACACGGTCTGTTGGGCATGCTTATAGCAGTCTCAACGATATAGAACCTGTTTACTATATATACAAACAGAACTATCCAAAAAATCAGTTGGTTGAGAGGAGAGCTTTCTCGGGAGTACTAAATAATCATACATTATCTATACTTGAAGCTGCCGATATCCTTTGTGGGGTGCATAGTTTCCTCCTTCACTCTTCACCCTCATCTGGTTCAAGAAGCAGTCAAAAGTCAAATGTAAACATGTGACATGAGCTTGCGTTGTTTGTTTGCTTTACAATACATATGGGAGCTGACTAGTGCTCTCGTAACAAAATAGTTTTTCTCTCCTTATTTATGGGATAAAACCCACAACCGAATAAATTGGTTTGGTTTGTTTTGTAAATTTTTTAACTCTACGAAATGCCGATATATATAGACCTGATATTACAAACAAGCCAACCTTAAAACATTGAGTATGTTTTGATTGTGGGCCCGTAATGAATTTATTTTAGATTGATTGTAAGTTTTAGCAAGTCCCTTATTTATCATTGTTTTGTTATTATTAATTCAACACATGAGTGTAGTTCTGGTAATCTTAAATAGTTAAGTGTGTGTAATAGGCGTATTTACAATTGCTTGCCCCGTTAGGGTGACTTAAGTCAGGTGGTGTGGGGATGGTCTTGTTAAGGTCCGTAAATAGAGATTGCGAGTCCTCCCAAGTGTATTCTACAACAATCAAAAAGATCAATGGGCCATTTAAAAATTTCATTATACAATTCATTTCCTGTCTTATCTCCAAGTGCAATTCAAAAAGATGACAGTAAGAAGTTGACGGACCTTCACCCGTTCCGCCGAAAGTCTCATCATTAAGGGCATCGTATTCATCTTCTCGGGTAGTGGCCCATTCAGGCTGCTCTTGTTCTTCTTCGTCCATTTGATTTGAGAAAGTTAAATAACTTACTAAAAGTTCACAAGTGTATTCGCCCAATCAGTGAAAAGTTTATATGTGGTTTGTTACACTGTTTTGCTATTACATTACTCTTTCTAGTAATTTCATACCAAAAAAGATAAAAAATGCATTTAAAACTTCGTTGGTTGTTATCTCATAAATCTACACTTTTAACTTGTGTCCTAACCTATTGAAAATGTCTCAGTTAAATTGTAAAAATTACAGAAAGACCCGATTTAATTCATTTACGGTCGATTTTCTGTTATGATGCTTAAATATTTAAGAATTTCAAAATCCAAGTTTTTTTTATTTTAAGTTTTATGAGTACACTGGCCTCAAAGGAAAGCAGAATAATTGTTATAATAACTTAACTAACTGTAATGGTGTTTTCACTGGAAATTAAAAGTAGGTTTTTATTCATCATGTCATGTACGTATATTGTATATAGGACGGAAATATAAATAACTTATGGCAAATATTTAATGTGATTTAACAGGAGTGAAGCCATGATCACCATTGGAACCAGGGAACCAAGATGCGCAAACCAGAGCAGTAGCAGAGGTCAACAGTTGACTACAAAATTTGTTTTTCCCTCAAAAGGCGTGAGATAGTCTTCATGTGCAAGTGATATCATGGGTTTCAATATTGCTACCAGCTACAATAAAAGAGGATACAGCTACTTGGATTTGGCAGAGAAAAATATAGGTATATATATCTGGTGGAGGAACCAGCAGCAAGTGAAGAACTTTGTTATAACTTATAAACATTTTATCCTTCTTGCGCACTCACAATCAGTCAATCAGTTTATGGTTTATGCATTTGTATGTATAGTTGTATGAGAGAAATAAGATCTCAAACTTGAAAACTTTGGTTTGATATAACTAACAAAGCTAAATCGTGTGTGGTGGTATGGTATGTAGTAACTAGTAACCTTATATAATATGCTTAATGTTTCAAGGAGTAATGCATTGTTAATTTGATTGTTACCCATAATATATGAGTAACATGCATAATGCATACCATTGCTCTTAAGATGCTCCAAACAAACATATTGTACATTTCCCTATTCACAGTTTTACACTTTTCTTCATGTGTTCAGGTGTTACTTACTACAAAACAAGTAGTGGTGGCAGTAGTCTCTAGCTCCTGTCTCCAGCAGCATTTATATCGATCGACCTCTGGCTGGAGTAATCTTTCTCTTTTCTATTTTTAAAATTATTATCCGATCAAAATTATTCGGAATGTAACCAGTACTGTTCAAAAAACTAGTTAATTATACTTGCAAACAAATCAATATCAATCTTTGTTACTACTATTTATGCCAAAAATAGAATAGTGTTTATGATCACAGTGACAAAAATATGCCATAATTGCACGAGCAGATATAGGAATTTTTTAATTGGTAGAGTGCAGGGCACTAGTCAACTAGCTAAACTGGTAGGGTAACTAATCAATTGATGGCTTTAATAAAGAGCAATATTGTTTTAGCATTGAATAATGTTGTACAATAAGTATTTTATTTGGTATTGTAATTATCAGTAGTAACAGTAATAATGTTTTAGTACAAAAATATCAGTAAGAGCTACTCAAAGTGTCGATCACGATAATACGACTACACATATAGTTACTTTAGATTAATTAAGGGTTAATGTTTGCTTCCGGTGGTGTTCAGTGTTAATCTAACTTGAGATATGGGTTAGATTTTCGTAGAAGGACATATTTCTGGTAATACAGTGATTGGTCTTGACTATCAACTATCCCATGCAATGAAGCACAAGTAAATGATAACATGTACATATGTGTGACTGTGTTAAATTCAGAAATCATTTGAAGAAAGTCCCGTAAAGGACTTTTACAGTTGTACTACCAGGATATTGACTTTTCTTCCAAATGGAGGGAAACTATATACCGTTATATGATGACCATTAACTGCAGATCTTTGGCAAACCATAGTCTTTCTTGGCTAGAGAATTATGAATCGAGGTAACGAAGCCGTACAAAAAATGGAGATTT
Source organism: Homidia socia (assembly GCA_036850745.1). Classification (NCBI taxonomy): domain Eukaryota; kingdom Metazoa; phylum Arthropoda; class Collembola; order Entomobryomorpha; family Entomobryidae; genus Homidia; species Homidia socia. Next base: position 11,283 of record JAANSP010001377.1, read on the forward strand.
AGGTCATTTAGTACTGACTACTACTGTACAATATTATTGGATAGCGGTTGGTAACATAAACTGCAGATATCCCAAGAAAAGTATTTCTATAAAGATGGATGTATTAATGGAGCTAACATTCACTCAACTATTGAGCTCTGCGGATCTCGTAATCATAGGTTGTATTTTAAATAGGTGCTAGAGAGGAGAATAATAATCTAGTGAATAATTAGCTACATACCTAGTACATTTTTTATCGTTTATATTTATAGTTCATTTATTTGAAGATTGTATGACGCCCTATATTGTTTGCTCAACTGCTTTTAATGAACTGGGACATGATTTATCATGTTACCCCAAGTGTTATGTTAGAAATATGTGTATGTTTAATTAAGAAAAACATGTACCAGAGGAACGGGAGCAGAATAATCATGTAATAAATACAAAGCATTCTCAATTACATTATACTCATAGTCAGAATGAATGACAGTGGCAGATCAAAGCTTAACTTCGCCCGACTTGGGAGTAAAAGCACTGAAACACTTGAAAATTCTAGTGAATATTTGCGTAATCGGTCGTGGAGTGTTTTTCGGATTCCTTTTCGAAATTTAGCTCGTGCGACCGTATCTTTGCCCCTGGGAGGGTTTGTATTTTGTGTAATGTGGGCCATGTACAGTGATTTAGAAGCTGCAACGTACACTCACTGTGGGGTAAGTGGAGTGGAATTGCTGATTGTTTGTGTATTTACAAATAAATATAAAGTTCAAATGCTGAAAGTGCCACTTTCCTTTGATGTTATAGGTGAAAAATTATCTTCCTTCACTTTCTGCGGCAATGGGTGGATTTCCGTTGTCGCAGAGAATTTGGCGAATATGCATTGCCCTTCATGCATTACCACGTTTCATGGTGACTGCAATGTACTACCGTTACCTGACATCGATAATACTGACACGTCATGTTGCTTGGGCTGTTCTTGCCTGTTTGCTTAACATACTTGAAAATTTAGGACTGATTGGTTTGACATACGTGTCGTCCAGAGAAAATTATCGTATGCTTTTACATTTCATTTCGGTTAAAAATTTACACATTCTAGACTTCCTTTGATCTAAATTGTATGTAACTCTTATTTGTGGTATTTCTTTTGTATTTTTTGCAGGTATACATGAGAAATGTTTTATTATTTTTATGGTGTCGTCTGAGCTTTACATGTTAATCATGTGCGCTTTACTGTATAGAAGTCGAAATATTCCTGCTACGTCTTTGGAAACAAAAAGTCTGAAAGTCAAGTGGAGATTAGTATGTGTCAATCTATCCAGTTTTGCATTGGCAGGGTATGCCTTCATTCGTCACAATGCTTATTGTGAGCCTGGAAGTAAGTTTTTTTCTTCAAACTGGCAAATCTGTTTGCCAAATTACTCACGGACGAATATAACTAGTATTTTTTTAAACTATTCTTTTACATTTTAAGATTTTGCTTAAAGTTAGAAATAATCATAAAACCAGTCAATCTGAGTATGTATTTTAAAATTGTTCATGCATTTTGTCTATTGAATTATGTAACTGACCTTTAATTTTTCTTCTAGTGTATACGATTTTTGCATTTCTGGAGTATCTCGTTGTCCTGACTAATATGGGATTTCACATGACAGCTTACTGGGATTTTTACGATCGTATTGTGACAATAGGTCCGTGGAGTTTTAAATTATTCTGATTATGAGTAATATTGTAAAACTAACTGTAATTTGGCTGGCATTTTCAAAAGTGCAACGATGTCATCATGAATATACTACGTTCAGAAAATTGCTGCCTTTGTTTCTAAATACATTTAATTAATTGATTCTAACTTTTACCTTTTTAATTTTTGGCTTTTCCTGTAGAGTTATTCAATTTGAAAAGCATATTTACCTCTAGCAACACTGTGCTTCCCCATTACTCGAGAATCAGATGAACGCAATTGATAACATTGTAGACGGCAGTTAATCCCAAACCCAATCCCATCCCAGACTTACAGACGTCCTTCTCTACTGATGCCGACAATCTTTGATTTGTATGCGTTGGATGAAAATTGAAGTTGGATAATTCAACTTGATTAGAAGTAGTTTTGCAGTTTTACAACCAAGTATTTTTTTTCGTTCTAAAAAGTATTTGTGACCAATGAAGTATTTATTATTATTATTATTATTTATTCATTCATTTAAGGTGCTATGTATTGTATAATCGTCAATTTGCCTGATTATTACTATTATTAGTGTTTACTTTTATAGAAAGCATTTTATAGTAACAACTTACTATTGTTTAGTTTGGATTTAAATGTTGTGCTTTACAGTGTCATGATCTAGCTCATTATTTTTACTCCATTGTGATGTATTAATCTAGTTAGTTGATTGTTGTAATTTCCTTCCTTTCTTCTGCAATGTCAACTCTTACTAATTATAATACTTCGAGTTTTTACTGTGCATGTTTAAATTTACTCAAATCATTGTCAGGTTGAAGCTTCGCATTTCTGTTGTTCATTGAAGCCATGTATTGTGTAAAGTAATGTTCTCCACAGGGTAATCCAGTAATCAGGTTTCTATGAAACTAGACTCACGTTTCACCTAGGCTTTCACTATTTATATCAATCATTCGTAAAAAAAGTAATTGGTGCAAGTGAGGTTAAATACACAACCTACACTGTTTTAGACTAATCACACTACATCAACAAGATTTTAGAGCTCGTAACCGGAACCGACAATCACTGAAAATCATGAGGTTTCAAAATCGTGAAACTTTCAATATGAATCATCTTTGTTAAATATGATGATGATATCTCAGGGAGTGTCTGCGGATTGAAAAACTCCTAACTGCTTAGTGAAAGTATATCAATTAGTATCTATTATCGTGTTAACAAGTAATATAGTTATATTTAGTTGACGAGAGAGAACTATGCATTAAAATAATCTACAAAATCAACGTTGCTTTTATAGTTTTTGTGCTTTACCACAAAGTTCAATGTCTAATATTCAAGTAGCGTAAAGTAGTTAGTGTGCTAGTCGTGTGTTTTCTTCGGTAATGTTTAAAAGTATTTAAGTGGATGTAAAAGCGAATTGCTCAAATAATAGCAGCGACATTTTTGATTGCATCTAGACCATTCCAACTTTCCTGTCAATGTATTGAACATGACTATACTCCTTGTCATATGTATTAATTATACATATTTAAGTACGTCGTTCCATTAATAAACGCCACTGACTACCTTTTACCTTGTGTACTATTTTACTGTAATAGTATTAGAAAACTCCTGTGTAAGGTATCTTCCAGGATATCGTGTTGTTGTTGCCACGTTTGCCAAACAATAATTATGTTCTCATTCATTGTCAAACATTTCTGTATTATTACTAGTTATAAGTGTGCCATTCTCCATCTTCTGTGTAGAGACAGATTATTTGTGACGGTGATATTTTTTATTGTAGTCACTATAGTAGAAATAATATAGCAATAAACTTTGGAACAATAAAAATCTTTTACGGAAGTATTGCAGAATTCTTGTCATGTTATAAAAATGCTGTTTGTCTTCGTTCTCAGTATAAAGGAAAAATAAAAAATAGCTACTATAACTAACTGTTACTTTTGTTTTTACTTTGTGACACCATCAAGATCAAGTTCACATGATACTTCGTCATGTCATGATGCTTATGTAAATTATGCAAATGAACGTGAAAAAATTTGAAAACACAAAGTTTAAATATTAAGCAGAAAACATTTATTTTTACATGCAAAATGAACTGCAAAAAGTTATGATAACAACATTATCGTTTGTGAAACCATGACGCTTTGTTGTATTTGTTTTACAGATGTGCAAATAATCTATAACAATTAAAATCGTTAAAAAATTCAGCCAACGTGCTTTCATCTTTCAACAATGCAGTTAACATGAAAAACCAATAAAACCATATTAGGTAGTACCATTTCACCATTTTCAACAAATGTGCTACAAATCAATTCAATGAACTGCTAAATCCATACTAAGCTTCATAGCAAAAAGACAAATTGTTGAGGATGCAAGAAGACGGACTATCATACGCCAAGCCACCACATGGAAAAGAGTTGTGCAGCCAGAAACCAACTCCTTTCCACGCAGTCAATCAACTTGGAGTCCTTTGATGATAAAATTACAATTTTTGAATATTAAGATTAGGCTCATAACTAGATACATCATTCAAAGTTAGATTACAAAATTGCATGTTAATACACATTATATGCCGTGACTTTGACTTTACAGTAATTACATTGGTATACATATAACATATTATTAATAATTATGAACAATGATAACGAGAATCAATGCATACTATACCGCACAATCATAACTGAA
>JAANSP010001378.1:0-15613 GCA_036850745.1 Homidia socia
GTAGTTGCATGGCTTTGGCTTTTGCATGCTGTTATTGTGTCATATTATCTTGCCTCAAAATCTCCTGCTTTGATGAGCACTCAAAAGGAACACCCCAGAAGGAAGTTGGAAAAAAATAAAGTTTTAGCAGGGGAAAAGCACGTTTTTTATTCATATCAACAACTGTATGGACGACAAAATGCGAAAAAAAACTGTCAGTGAAATTTTCTATGAATATATATTTATATTTTTTTGCGGTGGGGTTTGGTTAAAATTAATATGTATATTTTTTTGTTGTTGTGAAAGAAAATAGTTTGCTGAGGAAAGAGTAAAGTGATATGACATGACTGCTCTTCCAATGCGTGGCGTGACGTTTGCGTATAATAATGTGCTTCTATGCGTAAAAAATTGTGATGCTTATTATTATTATTATTATTCATAAGAAATTGAATTCTAAAGACTCATTAGTGCCATCCCGCAAAAAAAAATTGTAGGCGAGTAGGTAGATATTATCATGATGATATTTTCTTCCCGAATTACCGTTTTGTGCTCAGTGTTTGTGCTTGCGCAAGTAAATGTGATGATTATATGGTCATGTTGTATTCTATTAGCTGCTCGTATCTAATTCGTTTTACACAACGGAAAAAACGATCAAAAAACATCTTATGTTTTAGCAGCAATACTTACTTACTCGCTGCAAATTTTGCTTAAGCTATAAACGGGATAGATTGCATGCAAGTAAATAAGCAAACATGCTGGTCTGGTCCATTATCATCATTTCCTCGTCATCCTAGTCATCATCAAGCTTGCATGATACTTGATTTTTAGAATGGAAATGCAACAATATCCCTAAAAAATCCTGTACTATTACTTTGCAGTGCTAATAATAATATAAAAAGTCATCATGCTCATATTGCACACAATCATTTCCTCGTCATCCTAGTCATCATCAAGCTTGCATGATACTTGATTTTTAGAATAGAAATGCAACAATATCCCTAAAAAATCCTGTACTATTACTTTGCAGTGCTAATAATAATATAAAAAGTCATCATGCTCATATTCAATATTGCACACATCGTTCTCATCGTCATCATCATGATGATCATCAGCTGCAACAGCATGGTCTTCTCTCTCTCTCCATTTGCCCAACTTTTCATTATAAAATAACGGACATTGACTTGTAGATTTTTTTTGGGTGGACGTGTCATACTTAAAGTCACGGTATGATTACTACATATTCAGCAAGAATTAGGAGGAAAATTAAGAGACGTGTTGTGAACCTCTGCCTCCTTTGTTACCTGGCCTGTGTGTGTGTGCGTCGTACTTTTTGAACATGAAGAGATTCATGGTTAGAGTCACATTATCATTATCCTCATCCTCATGATAATCATAAGCATTGAGGAATAGACACAAAAGTAACAACAATACCGACGACGACGAGGAGGATAAAGCTTACACACTTGGCTCATCTTTGTCTTGTTGTTTGTTGTTGCTGCTTCTTCTACTGCTGGGTAGCGTGTGTGGTGGTGGTGGTGTGGTGTCCTGTCAGATTTCTGAATATATCATTATCATCATCCTCATGATAATCATAAGCATTGAGGAACATACACAAAAGTAACAACAATGCCGACGACGACGACGAGGATAAAGCTTACACACTTTTCTCATCTTTGTCTTGTTGTTTGTTGTTGCTTTGCTGCTTCTTCTACTGCTGCGTAGTGTGTGGTGGCGGTGGTGTGGTGTCCTGTCAGAGATCTGAATACATTATTTTTACACTCATACCCTTTGACCATTTTTGTAGTGATTTGTGGAATATACCGGCCACATCTTTCTCTCTCGTATTTTGCTAAAAAAAATATCCCATTTTTTGTCTCTATTCGATCTACTGTAGTATTAGTAGCGAGCAGTACATGAATTACTGCAAATAATTTATACAGAGTAACTTGTACTGCCTTGATAAATGACTGCCGTATTTTATTCGCTCCGTAGCATAAATGGACAATGTCATGTTTGTTTATTTCATTTACTAATAAAAAAATAGCCCATTTTTTGTCTCTATTTAATTCTACTGTAGTGTTAGTAGCAAGCAGTACATGAATTACTGCAAATAATTTATACAGAGTAACGTGTACTGCCTTGATAAATGACTGCCGTATTTTATTCGCTCCATAGCATAAATGGACAATGTCATGTTTGTTTATTTCATTTACTAATAATCATGCTTGAATGAGATAGCAGTGGTGTGTGTGTCTGCCGTTTTTTTGGGTTTGTAGTAGAGTAACTTACTACACAAAGTTGTCATAATATGTAGTGATAGGCGGTGGCGATAAATAAACAAAAAAAGTTGTGCGATGATCCAAAAACGAGTATGGCTCAAATATGGCCATTTAGTAAGTTACGAGGAGATTTTACGCACTTTTCCATGTCTATTTTTACCTGGCACATAGAATAGGATATACACATCCATATTTTTGTTTAGCTTGAAAGAGATAGTAGTAGTGTGTGTGTTTGTCGTTTTTTGGGTTTGTAGTAGAGTGACTTACTACACAAAGTTGTCATAATATGTAGTTAGGCGGTGCTGGCGATAAATAAACAAAAAAAGTTTGTGATGATCCAAAAAACGAGTATGGTTCAAATAAGGCCTTTTTGTAAGTTACGAGGAGATTTTACGCACTTTTCCATGTCTATTTTTACCTGGCACATAGAATAAGATATACACATCCATATTTTTGTTTGCCTTGCAAATTATTTTTATGAAATTTGCGGTAAAAAAGATAAATAATGTGCCAACCCACCTACACATTTTTGTAACAGTGTTTCATCATATATATTTATTTTTAGCTGGAAGCAATAAAATACGAAGGAAAAAAGGATGATATTTTATAACTGTACTGTTTTCGGTATACTACAGGTGCTGCAGATGAGATCCTTATCCTGGCTTTTTTGATGGAGATATTCAGATTTATTTTTTTTCTGCTTACCATGTCTGCTGCTTAAAAGAAGAAAAAAGATGCTAATGTTTTACATGTTTTTTTATATTTTTTATGTATAAAATGCGCGTAATCTCCGCTGTCGAAAAATTCGTCTCGCCATCAAACAGTTGATTTAACCTGTCTCGTTAGCTGTCTTCCTTTTTTATCCAACAAGCCAAACCAAAAAAAAAACTTTTTTTACAGCAGAATAAAAAGCCGAATGAAAATATGGTGTGTGGTAATGGCAGTGCAGTGGAATTTATTTACATTCACTGGCAATCTCACACAAGAAGATTGTCCATAATATGGCTAGTTTTTCAAACAAACTCACTCAAAATTCTACTCTTTTGACTTTCCCTTTGACGTCTCTTGACGTTTTCAGCCTTTTTCCACTCACTCAACATCTGCATATGATGTTTTTTACTTGCTTTAGTATAGTGTTGTGTTGATGATAGATTTGACGCTTTATATGAGAAAAACCACCAGTAAACTTTTATACAATTCAACGTAATTTGCTTCAAGTCACTATTAAAATTATCAAGATTGTCAGAAGGGAAAAATGCATACATTTTTTCACTTGTGAAAAAATTACGGGGAAACTATTAAGCAGTTAAATAAGGATAATATGCATAATATATTTTGGCTGTGCGTAGAATATAAAAAATAAAATAAAATAAAACTCCAGCGTAAAAAGTAATAATAATAATAATCATGATGATCATGAAACCATGTTTGTATGCACAAACTTGCTTGCTTTCTTGCATGTAATTTCTTCTCGAGGATGCAATGAACTTGACTCTCTTTTCGTTTGATCAAGGAAGTTGCTTGTGCTCTGGTGCTGCTGCAGTACCGAACAAGAATATCATTTTCGTTCATCATCATGTCGGAGAGCACAGCTCTTACCATAGCTTACTTGCTAAAGTACATATATTTTTTATTTTGTTGATCAATTTAAAAATCGACTTGGTAGATTAGAGACCAAGAAGTAACACTGCACCACCATCACCAGAGGTTTTTAAATAAGAATGTAATATAATTATAGATAAAATTTACCTTGTTATTATTTTACCTGCAGCAGCAGGAGAAGTATTACAAGTTGCTGTAGTGGTGGTGGTGGTGTTGGAGTTAGAACCTAATGGAGCGAAAGAGAAAAAGGAAAGGAGCAGAAGAAGAGTGCAAAGTAAAGAGGTCTCTTAAGAGATTCTAATCACGACGCTGGAGGCAATCTGCTGAAATCCAATGATACAAAATGTAAATGTAAAATACAAACAAGCGTGAATTGCACTTGAAATTACAAGAAAAATACTTGTCCTCTTCAACAAATACTTATATGTACATGTGCATTTGCTACGCATATCGGATTGAATGGTGTGGGGTATCAAGATGAAGAAGAAAGAAAAAAATGGATAAATACTGGCTGTTGNATCAAGATGAACAAGAAAGAAAAAAATGGATAAATACTGGCTGTTGTATTATTGCTGCTGGTGGTGCATTATGGCCTTTTGTTGATATACCTATATAAATGTATATATTTACACGAATAAAAAAGCAAAGTTCAATCACTTAAAAGTTTATTTCTCTCTTATATCTATTTGTAGTAATATGACATAATATGCTAATACACACATTATGTAGGCATGCATGTTTACAAAATATCCATAAATTGTACGGTGCTTGTTGCACATGTACACACACAGACATGGTGTTTATGTATATGCATGCGTGAATTCATATATTTTTTGTTCTTAAGAAAAAAAACTGGCTATGATGTGACTTGTTTAATCTTTCTTAACAAAAAGACATTTTGTAAAAAAATAAAACAGCCCAACCCGTTCTCGTGTCGCTAAACTTTACATTATTCACCGAAAGCAAAAGGTGCATTAGTCACAACAACAACAGCTTTTCAAGTTCAAGGATATTTTTTTTCTTTTTAGCTTAGCTTCATCTTCATCCCAAGACAATAATCGAAAAAAAGAAACAAAATAGCATATATTTACTATGATGTGACTTGTTTAATCTTTCTTAACAAAAAGACATTTTGTAAAAAAAATAAAACAGCCCAACCCGTTCTCGTGTCGCTAAACTTTACATATTCACCGAAAGCAAAAGATGCATTAGTCACAACAACAACAGCTTTTCAAGTTCAAGGATTTTTTTTCTTTTTAGCTTCATCTTCATCCCAAGACAATAATCGAAAAAAAAAGAAACAAAATAGCATATATTTTTTTCAAAGGTTGAGGCCATATCTGTCTTGAAGGAGTAAATGCATAATAAAAAATGCAATGCTGGTGCAATGCAATAAGTGGTGATGGTGTGGTGGTGGTCGGTGGTGGTGGGTGAATGGAGTGTAGCAAAGTTGCACGATGGGATTTATGGATCAGTGTTTTTTATGCAAGCAACACGGCTAAACTCTGCTTGTTTGTTGGTACTGGCTGACCATCTCTCTGTTTCGATTAATGTTTTTTAGAGGGAGAAGGAGAGAAAAGTTGTTTTCTAATGTGTCTAGTGTGTGGTAGGTACTTTTGGGATTTGGAGAATTTATATGCTGTTTTGCTTGCAGCTTCTTCCTCTTTCTGTCTGCTCTCGTCTGGGTAGTAAACAATTCACGTGCAGAAGCAGCAAAAGAAGAAGAGCATCCTTCTCCTCCTCCTCCAGATTTTTCACGTTGATGGAATTTTTTTTGGTGTTGGTGGTTTACGTGCATGCATTGAAATGCTAAAAGTGTGTAAATTCTCAGGATGTGATTTTTTTCTTTCCTTATATTTCTCGCCTTGTTCTTTTTCTCTGAAATGGGAAGCGTGCTTGCAATGACAGCAGCATGAATATATATACGTTTTCTTTCTAATGGAATGTCCTTAAATACAGTGTAGAGAGAGGAAACATCAAATTAAATTGAATAACCAAACCCTACACGCCAAAAAAACGCAAACCACGACAGGCTTAGAAATTCAGGCAGGCAGACAGGTGAAATTTTATGGTGATGAAATCTACTCTTTTGTTTTTATGGTACGTGCGTAAATAAATAAGTGTAAATGCAAGAAAAATACCGAGTAAGCAAAACAAGCAAGTATCATTTTTACGTGTACACTTAAAAATGGGAAGCGTGCTTGTAATGACAGCAACACGAATATATACGTTTTCTTTCTAGTGGAATGTCTTTAAATACAGTGTAGAGAGAGGAAACATCAAATTAAATTGAATAACCAAACCCTACACGCCAAAAAACGCAAACTACGACAGGCTTAGAAATTCAGGCAGGCAGACAGGTGAAATTTTATGGTGATGAAATCTACTCTTTTGTTTTTATGGTACGTGCGTAAATAAATGAATGTAAATGCAACAAAAATACCGAGTAAGCAAAACAATCAAATACTATTTTTACGTGTACACTTAAATAATGGGAAATTTAAATGCTAAAATGTATTTTTGAAAAAGCCTTGCTTATTTTTTCCCCCTTTTTTATTCCCTTGGCCTAGATTTAAATTGAAACGATGAGCTAGCAAATAAGGATGATAGACATGCATAAAGATGCTGTGTGCGCGCACACAATTCCTGCCTATTCTTTTGATAACCTTTCATTGTGAGACATTCACGTTTCCGGGAACCAACCCCACTCTGAAATATTAATATCCTTTTGCTATCTGCATATAGGTATGTAAATAAATACAAAAAAATGACTACCTATTTATCCTTTTTGCGGATTTCCCAAGGATCAAAGAGCCAATTTGACATTTTAGGTCATGGCAGCAGCAACAAGAAGAAGAAGGAAAGTAGTTTTCAAGAAAAAGTTATCATCAGCAAATATCAGGATGAGGATGATGGTGATGAGCAAGCATATATACATTGCAGAAGCAGCAGCGTTTACGCTTTATTCCTCTCTGGACTTATGCCTGGCCGGATTTCTGATGAACTTCCGTCTATCTACTTTCTCTTCAATCTCTTTGTCCGCTGAAGCAGTAAAAATATTGCCGTGCCATTTATCTGAACTAACCCATCTAGATATATTTTTAAGTGGTAAAAAATGTGATAGACTTTACATATCAAATATAAATAATATTATGCATGGATCCTTTCTGCAAACGTGGTTGTCCTTGTAACCCACATCCATGCATCATCAAAACTAGAAGGAAAAAAGCTACATCAAAGGAAACAAAGCAAATATTAGATGGGAAGAGTAGGATCAAAGTGCGTTTTCGGAAATGGAAGAATATGACTTGAGAGGGGGAAAATAATGTAACAATGTATTTTATGACATGTCATGCAAGCAACCTCTGTCTTGAGGGTAAAAAAAGAAACTGCACCACGTGCATTCTTTGGCAACACCACCACACCACTTTGGTGTGTAGGTAAACATACAAAACTCATGCAAGCAGTAATAAAAAAAATCTGGTGGTAGCAACAGTCTTTGTGAGAATCAAGTTTGGTTTTTGGTAGTAGGGTCCTTTATGAAAAGTATTATTCATCGTTATTTTTTCTGAATATTTTTACTTTGTGTATCACATGTACTGAATCGGATATGAAATCACAAACATATATTACGTCATAAGCCACTACCACCACCACCACCATAAGCAGCAGTAAAATAACTGACTGTGCAAGAAAAAAAGAAAACATGTTTTTATTTCTGCTGCTCCTGCTGGCCTGGTACACATTTTTGGTCTTGACTATTTTGGAAAATGTTTTTTTTCTTTTCCTTTCGCACTCACTCCAGTTCAGAGTATCACATGCTAAAATTCGATGATATGATGATGATATGGTTATATCACGTGGTGGTGTGGCGTGTCACGGAATAGCCCTTATTCACGGACTCTTTCTCTCCGCTGCTNTTTTTTTCTTTTACTTTCGCACTCACTCCAGTTCAGAGTATCACATGCTAAAATTCGATGATATGATGATGATATGGTTATATCACGTGGTGGTGTGGCGTGTCACGGAATAGCCCTTATTCACGGACTCTTTCTCTCCGCTGCTGTGGTTGCTGCTGGAAAAAATGTATACATTTTTTTCGCCCTGTATGAAAATCCGGACAGGAACCAGAAAACCTCCTTTTTACCATCGTATAACCTTCCAACTCCTCAGCTGGTGTCAGGCCAGCCATGCCAGGGTAGTTGAAAGGAATAATAATAACAAAAACTCCGACCGACCCTGCCCGCTTGCTTGCACACACACCAACCAACAAAAACGGGAGCAGAGCAGCGTTCATGAGTTAGTGGCTCATAAATAGAGAAAAGCTGGCAAAAAACACATGAATATATTTGTTCCTGTGGTGCAGCAGCAGCAGCAGCCACCACCACCAGCATGGACTGCTGGTCCAAAAACAAGTGCAGAAAAAACAATCGGTGGTGCTTTCACTTTTTTTCGTATGAACAAACAGAAAAAAACTGATATTTGCTTTCTCTCTCTCTTTCTCCATGTATTATTTTTGTGCACATATGTGACTACTACACCGATGAAAAAAGTATGAGAATGCATAAATTCATTGATACGAGCGTGCATATGTTCGAAAGCTAGTTACATGAATGGTGTGTAGTTGCTTTAATGTCTGAACTTCCATGTAGCTAGTTAGCCTTGTGAGCTGCTTGCTGGATATTTTTTTGACCATGTATTATTTTTTGTGCACATATGTGACTACTACACCGATGAAAAAAGTATGAGAATGCATAAATTCATTGATACGAGCGTGCATATGTTCTAAAGCTAGTTACATGAATGGTGTGTAGTTGCTTTAATGTCTGAACTTCCATGTAGCTAGTTAGCCTTGTGAGTTGCTTGCTGGATATTTTTTGTGGGATAAATATACATTTTTTCTAAGCTATTTTCATCATGCATGCAACTCTCTCGTTTTTTTCTGCTGAGAGAGCAAGAATATCATCGCGTTCTGCTGCCGCCGCCACTACCATCACCACCACCACCACTGTGGCCATAAGGCCTGATCTAATGGCTGGTTTTAGTTATTATTTTGGATCTACATAATCCATACTCCCTATAGCTGCTGCCGCTGTCCGATATTGGGATGAACTGATGTTGCAAAAGTAAAAAATGTGAGGGAGGGAGAAAGAAAAAAAANTTTAGTTATTATTATTTTGGATCTACATAATCCATACTCCCTATAGCTGCTGCCGCTGTCCTATATTGGGATGAACTGATGTTGCAAAAGTAAAAAATGTGAGGGAGGGAGAAAGAAAAAAAAGTGGAGAAATAATTCAAATATTTTTACTCTCGGAAAACGTTTGCTTTTGTCAGCTATCTAAATGTCCTGTTTCGGCTATATACCCATCATCCAGTTAGCTAAAATATTATGCTGGTGAGTTTGATATGGTAAAGCCGTCGTATATATTTTTCCCACACAAAAAATGCCATTCCTTTTTTAGTTGATGATGATGATGACTACAATGATCTATCAGAAATCACAAATTTGTACAAGGAACATCTACACAAAAAAATGTAGGTACGTACCTGCTATTATGATTCCTTTTTCGCCAGTTACTTGTGTCATATCGAAAATATATTTTTGGTACTATCTGCAGCTGATGTTTCTCCGGGATCTATTGTCTATGTACCTACGTTAATAGGTACCTCCATACTATTTTTTACGCAGATTCTAAATGGATTCATATCACATCATCGAATCACCTAAATAATAGTAATCTGACAAGAGAACTTGACTAGTCTGCCGTTCAAGCACAGTCATCCTGAAAAAAATGTACTACTGCTGCCACTGTCATGCCATGCCATGCCCGTGGTGGAGGTAGTGGAAGCAGTGATATGAGGGTTGTTAGGTGATGTGAATGTTGAGAGAGGAGGAGAAAGCAAGATACACATCTTATCTTTCTGTTCGAAATGCTACGTAGGTATACTTAGCTGCACAGCATGTTCTAATGTTTTGCTGCGTACCTATGTATTTATAGACAGCGAAAAAAAGTTCCCTTTTTTCTCCTTCTCTCAATATACTAGTTTATGTAGACCAACAAAAATAATGGAGACTAGTGGCGGTGGTGGTGGAGGGAACATAATTTATTTGATTTTTTATTTGAAGTCGTATTTCAAGGGCCCGTTTAAATCTTCATGTTCCATAGTCAATATTCCTCTTTCCTTTCATGTCTACTTACCAAGAGAAAAAAAAGAATAAATGGGAAAGTAGTAGTGGAGGCAGTACTTATAGTTTACTCTCATGTTGTTCTAGTTTCCCTTGATGCTGCCGTTTTTTTGCCGGAGCTTTTCTTCTTTTAATTTTGGGGAAAAGGGTATATGCAGTCAGCCTTTTTATACCAATTTGGATCGATATTTTCAAATTTATTCATTAAAATTGCATTACAGTTTTACAAAAGATTTTCTCTACAACTTTTTTTGCAGCTATTCTAATGATTAGTTAGCAGAGAATAGAGGCAACGTTGTGTACACAGAAAATTAATGGACATCTTTTATTCAATGTTATGTTGTGTGTGAAAGAGAGAGATGAAAAATGGCATCTTTCCTCCTTTACGCTTTTAATAAAAAGAGACTTAATACGAGTCAGTGTACATTTCTTGCTTGATGGGATAAGTAGGCAAATTTTATATAATCGACAGCACTACCTTCACTTTCCACACAACAGCATTTTGTAATGTGTGTCGGATCCCTTTCCATTTTCAAAGAAGCACTTTCCAAAAATATGCTCTTGTTACAAAACCATCATCATCATCTTGTAGTATTTCTAGAAAAAAAGTGTAAACAGGCCGCCGCTATTACTGCTGCTGCTTCTCTATTTTCCTTTTTTATAATACATTCTGCAAACAAAATATTGTTGTAATTTTAGCGTGTATGCATTTGTGCTTTTTTTGCAAAAGGAAAAAATCCTTTAAAAGCATACATTCAGACAGAGATTTTGCAAGAAACACTGAATATTTTCCTCTTTCCTTTTTTCTCCGAAAAAGGCTTAGTTATCAGCACGTAGCCTACTTTAACAAGTTGCATGGTACAACAACAAAAAGGAAAGGAACGACAGGCTATCCCCATGTTTCCATTTAAATGTGTTTTTTCTTCTCTGTGCAGCTCTCTCTCTCTCTCTCTCAAGGTTTCTCTTTTCCTTTTCCACAAAAAAAGTAAAATTATCCTAGTGCTGTATACTCAGTTGCATTACAAATCTAATAATATTTTTATATTTGTTATTTCCGACGAGTAAGAGAAAATGTGTGAATTTATGAAATGAAAGTAAGCCAAAAAATGTAAAAGTAAATAATGATATGAGAGTACTCTTAAAAGTCTGTACTGCTTAAGCATGTACCTACGTCAAGTGAAAGAAAAGATGGAAAAAGTGAAAATGAAATGGGACAACAAGAATTAAACTTTGTTTTTTTGCCAGCGGATATGTGGGTACGTATACTTTATGTACATTGCATTGGGACTGGGACTTGCTCTGCTACACTGAGTCATTGTTGTGGTAATTTAACCGTTTCTCTCTCTCGCGCGCGCTCTCTCCATGTCCCTTTTTTTACGTATGTGAGGTGAAATGGGAAAAGAAAAGCAGATTTTTTTACTCTGCCAAAAATTAGTGCGTGTAGCCATTATAGATTTTATATTACTGTTATTATAACAGCGGTGGTGTGGTGTCTATAGTCGGGAGTTGTAGTGGTTGGTTGTAAATTGTTATGTACCTGCTGCTCGCTCACTGTGTTTCGTTTTTTTTTTTTGCAAAAAAATCCTTTTTGCCTGGAAATAATCAGATATTTCGGTAGTCGTTATTTTTGCATGCAACAGAAACAAAAAACAGGAAAAACATCAACGGATGGTAGCTATCAACCACCCATTTAGCGTTTTTTACTGGCATGGTGATACGTGTCGGGAAATTTTCCATGTACTATTCTATAATGAATTTTCAGAAAACTATGTCTAGACCAACGTTGCTAAAGAAATGCTCAATACAGGTCATGACAATCGGACCTAGGAGGACGGGAGAGGGGAACGAAATGGATGCGGCACCATAGTACTGCGGTCGCTCACCCTCCAGTATAAAAACTTGAAAATCCCTCCAGCATGGCACAAAGTCTAAAAAATCGGTTTTAGAATATCAGTTTAATATAATTGAATTAAAATATTAGGGAACTAGTCAGAAAATTTGGACTTCACTGTAAAATATAACTAACATATAGTGCAGACTAGTAACTTCAAATGGGTAGAACTTTTAAATTACTGCGGATAGTTCCCATGGAAATAGCAGTAGAATGTGTTAAAAATATATTTATCAAAATATCCAAGGAATATATATCGATTCATTAAAGTTTACGAGGGGTTTTCAAGTTTTCATACTTGAGGGTGAGCGACCGCAGTACTTTGGTGCCGCATCCATTTCGTTCCCCTCTTCCGTTCTCCTAGGTCCGATTGTCATGACCTGTAATGAGCTTTTCTTTAGCAACGTTGGTCTAGACTAAATAAATTTATTTTGCTCTGGAAAAATGTGCTTTTATGTAGTAACCTACCAATGATATACCTATTAAGTTAGCAATCTCATTTGTAATTTTGCAATGTAATGTAATCTAACTATTTTCTATGTTTTTTTTTCTTTTTAGGTAAGAGTCCAAAGTGATGTTTCGTAACTCTTCCATTCTCTCAATAGCAAACTCATCCAAGATGTTTGGAGTGGTTCAAAATTACACAAAAATAGAGCGCGTGTGTGGCAAAGCACAGTATACCTTCACATGAGTAAGCATAACATTTTTAAGAATTATTTCATGCAGTGTATTAAGTAGCATTCTAAACGTCTGCCTGTTTTTCCATTTTTGTATGAAAAAACGTCACATTAACAAAACCGTTCCCATCATTTCATTATTTGAAACAGAAAAACAGACAATGTTTTTCTTTACATCGCATGGATGCATTTTATTACATTCGCCTATTTATCAAAGGTGTTTCTCAAAAATATCTTATTATTCTATTAAGCACATGAGGAATTAGGGCGAGGAGGTGAGATTTACTTATGCAATAATTTATCCTTTAAAAAAAATGCAATGAATGGTGTGGACAACAATGCGACATTTGTCATAAATAATCCGTCTTGACGGAATAAGACGTGCACTGCAAGGTGGCTTGACGCACACAACATTTTTAAACCTTTTATTCCATTCCATTCATTCATTCATCTTTACCCAATTCTTTTCTAAAGAATTTGTCTTGAATAGAGCGCTGCTGTAGCTGCTGCTCCTAAAAATATTGTATAATGAAATGAATGACTAAACACACACATTAATAACAATAGTAGATTCTTTCTCCTAAATTCTTTTTTTAAATAAGCCTACATGGTAAAATGCATCACTCGAGCTTGCCATACAAACGCAGCCTTACATATATACTTTATAAAGTTCAACAAAACAGATTCTTTTTTATCGCCTCTCTTATGAGCATTTCAAATTGGACTATCATCAACATTACATAAATTGCTTCACTTCACATCAGCCAGAGAGATATGAAGTGACGGCACAGAAAAAGCAAGATATTATATGCTGATTCTTTCATTCTAGCCAGTTCTCTCTCTTTCCAGATTTCGGTCAACATCAAAAAAATGAACCGTCAGCAGAGTAATGGCGGGGGTAGTGGCAGTTATGTAGTCGCAAGTAAATGTGTTGCATCATTATCATCATCACTACCACACGACCAGTGGCAGAATCTGGCCAGGCATAAGTGGATCATTTGTCCATATACATGGCCGAAATAACAATCAAATATCAAGGCTCATTTTTCTTACGACGACAACATCCCATCATTTCATACTGATCAAATGGCAAACCGACATAGGCGAACAAATAGGGAAAAGTAAATGTGTTGCATCATCATCATCATCACTACCACACGACCAGTGGCAGAATCTGGCCAGGCATAAGTGGATCATTTGTCCATATACATGGCCGTAATAACAATCAAATATCAAGGCTCATTTTTCTTACGACGACAACATCCCATCATTTCATACTGATCAAATGGCAAACCGACATAGGCGAACAAATAGGGAAGAAAAAAACAAGAGAAAAACATATAAATAACTACCTATCTGTTTAATATTTTCTCCGCGGCTGCTGATGCGTTCACATGATTATTATTAATAATAATATCAAACTTTTTTTTTTGTTTGCGCGGTGCAGTTCAGATGAATGAGCACATTTACCGACTGAGCATGTTAAAGCTAAACAGAGACCTACATTTTTTTCAAGAAAAAAATGCATTGATTTTTTTTCATTTGATAAAAAAGTGAGAGAAAACACACTGCAATTTTCATTGTAAATGTGTGTTTGTGCGTGGCATGCTCTTTTTAACTCATCAATTGATATAAAGAATAAAAAAGAGCAGAGAAGATGATGATGACGATAGTTCGCAGAGAACTTTTGAACATCTTTTTATATTATTTCACCGTGCCGAACCCTGAGGTGAAAAAATGGAATCAAAGAGGAGAAAAAATGGCAGAGTAGAGCATGCAGCTTGGATTGTTTGTTTGTTGTCGAGTAGAGGAATTGGGTAACCGTAACTCTATATTTTTTATTAGACTTTTTTATATGCCATGTTCCCACTCACACTACACGGATGATGACGAGGATAAAAATACACACAAAAAGGTGAGGAGGAAAAAGATAGATAAAAAGAGGAAAAAGATTGAAGAAGCGATATTATATTGAACAAGCTGTTCTTATGTGATTATTATTATGATCGTGATTGCTTCTGACAGCAGCATCACTAGTAGTAGCGGTGCTAGTGTTTCTATCTATCTAGCAAAGCATTTACAATGATGATGGTCGTGCTGGCAGTAGCAAAGGAGTTAAGTCGGAAAAGAAGAAAAAAAAACTGTGAGTTTATTTAGGACCTTTTCCGACATTCCCATAAAACTTCACACGAACAAGACAAGGTGCCTACCTCATGTCTTTGCCAGACTAGTAGCGAGCGCAGTAATCATCATTGCGATGATGATGATGATCGTTTGTCGTCGTCATTATTATAGAAGAAAATCATGAAGCATTACTATTGCTACTGCTGCTACAAGAGAAGGGATGTACACAACCTACCCTATTATTCCCGGTCCATTATTGTGGTTCACGCTGCACACACACAAACACACACGCTTATCTGTATTTTTTACTAAAGAAAAGTGGAAACAAGGAAAGAAAATTATACGGTGAAAAACAGAAAGAAGAAAAAAAATCTGTGAAAATCTTTATTATTTCAAGGATTGTTTGTGTGTTTGTGTGCACTCACATAACATGTTAATGTTGGATTTTTGATGGAGACTGCAAGAAAGAAAGATTTTTTTGGTGTATTTTTGGTTTCCTTTCTAACCCAACTTGAATTTGGATAAAGCTTTGATGTTGATGAAACATTTTCTCTCTTGTTTTTCTCAACCAAAAATACCACAAAATACTTGCAAGGAAATGCAGTTGTTGTATTCTACCCAGAATTGGAGGAAAAACAGAGGGAGAGAGATACATGCATGCATACAAAAAGCAAAGTAATAATGTGTGTTTGTGTATCGTTACTAACCTCATTTCTTGTGTCTACATAAACATTAAATGAAGAAAAAAAATCCTGATGCGATCTGTCTGTCTCTGTGGTAGTGCAGTAGAAGCGGTGGTGGTGGTGTTGTGGTAGTTGCTGTTGGATGTGGGTTTTTCTTATGAACTTTTCTTCTGTGTGATTCTTCTTCT
>JAANSP010001379.1:0-15611 GCA_036850745.1 Homidia socia
TAAGGGGGGACCGTTATGATTTTAACTTGCCCGAAAGTGAATGCTGACCTAAAAGACCACACGGGATACAAGCAGGAAGCACGATTAACCAGGTTAATAGCTTCTGATATTTTCCATATTCTCCAACGTAAGGGAAAAAATCATCCAGGTCAATTCGTTTTTGATCTGGCGCACCCCCATCTGTTTCATCTATTTCCGCCTTTTAAACAAAAGAGGGGAAAACATGGTTTCAAAAGTTGAGCAAGTGTGGAAATGAAGTGCCAGATATGTTTATTAGTACTACGTTGCTTTTATGAATATCAACACCAAGCCAAACCAAATCAAACTCACTGGTGGATACTTCCTGCCTGCCTGCTTGCTGCCTACTAAAACCAATTTAGTTTCAACTACCAACAAAAATAATATTATGATATTATGCAAAAAATTGTGCTGGCTGACTTGGCTTTTGCTGGAGGGAATAATATGGGGGAGGGAGGGCTCAAAGTACTCAAATAAAATAGTTTACTAAATTTTCTGATAGAAAATGAAAAGAAGCCGAGTGTTGGGCATATTCTAGTCTGGTGGTAGTGAGCAAATGAAGTTTGTTGGAAATTTCCAAGATATTGCTGCAGTTGCTGCTTTGCCACTGCGGTGGTGGTGAGAAAATAAATATTTTTCATGTTTTGTTTGTGTTCTTTGCACTGATTGTGTGAGACTTGCCATATTTTTGACCTTTTAAACAGACTCAACACTCAACTAATGAAAATTAAAAATAGGCTTCAATCGTATAACATTCTTATTAAACACACTTAAAAAAGTTTATTTCTGCGCTCTCCTCTGCAAGCATATGTTAGAATAATGAGAGAAATTAAACTCTTTTTTCCTCTTTGTTTTCATTCCTCTAAACTGAGCAATCAAATGAACCATCGCATGGAAATGATGGAATTCTTGAACAACAGAAAAATTAAGTAATATGGGCTCTGTTCCACTCCACAAATAAATAAAGTGTTGTTGCTGCTTACCTGTTGTGATCTTGCCATTAAATTCCAGGGAAAATGAGGAATGAACTGCAATTTAATTATCAAGTAAGCTACTATGCTAGCTTAAAAATTATGATGATAATTTCTCAACAACCAAAATTAATCCCACTTAAATTAGCCTTGTTGCTGTGCCGTGTGAAAGTGCTTTTGAAATAAATTATGAAAATCACTTTTGTCTCGTGTAAATTTTGAACATTATGCTTTTCTGCAGAGAGGGGAATTGTAACAAAATGAGTAGGCACTCCACTAACTGCTGCTGCTAAACTTCCCTGCTATCTCCTCACTCTCTTCTCTACCCCTTTCACATTTGACGGTGGTGGTGGTATTATGAAGAATGGTTGAATCTGCGTAAATTTCTTCTTTACAAGAACACAACAACGGAAGTCAGTTTATTTGGCATTTCAGTTCAGTAGTACATGGCATCCAACGAAGAACTTTTCCGGACAGTTGTAGGTCTTCTCACCCATCGCTGCTGCTCCCATTCATATTCCTATCTATATATGCACTGGTTATTGTTATTATTTTATTTCTTTGATAAAACGGAAAATATTCTCACTCATCATAACATAAATATAGAATATTATATAGAAATAATGTCTGCAAATTGTTTCCCATTATAAATCATGCGTGCATCGTGGAACCACTCCTTGGACGTACATTATCCCATTATTACTCTTCATGCATTGATGATTATCGCTTGTAGCCAGATTTCAACTCTCTCGACTATTTCATACTCCAGACTGTTTGTGAACACTCGAAAGCAAAAACCATTTATCTATCTACTACTATAACAATCATATAGCTTTGTGCACAAGGTTCAGATGCGGATAGAATTTGTTTGTAAAATAGCTGTAGTGTTCATGTAAATATATGTTCAAGTGCTGTGAATATAAAATAACTTGCTTTTACCGTTCACAGCAGCAGCACTATGAATATAGGCATACCTATCTAAATACTAAACATAAGTTAAGAAGCACATCATGTGCTGCTGCTTGTATGTACTAGCAGGTAGGTGGCTTGTTAGGTATATTCATAAGCCACACCGGATGTAACGAATTGCGCCACTTTCACAAAATTTCAATCTTTCCTTCTTGGGCATCGCAAAAAGTTTTTTCTCCATACTTTCAGAGGAATACAACGATGCATACGGCATGCATGATAATGTACTAGCAGGTAGGTGGCTTGTAGGTATATTCATAAGCCACACCGGATGTAACGAATTGCGCCACTTTCACAAAATTTCAATCTTTCCTTCTTGGGCATCGCAAAAAGTTTTTTTCTCCATACTTTCAGAGGAATACAACGATGCATACGGCATGCATGATGATGATGATTTTTTGCCTCTTTCCTCTGATGCCCAATAAACGCCTGAAAGAACACAATTCGATGCGATCATAATAGATATAGTAAATATATGTGTTTTTGCAATTCAAAATACACAGTACGTATTTTATATACCTACAAATGCATGCCCTTATAAGTACCGTGAAGTGAAAAAAGTGAGAACCAACCTTTTCTACGTACTTACCTACAAAACATAATGTATTCGTGATAATGCAATATTTGTTATTAATATAATTTGAAAGTTTTCACGTCTGTTCAACCTTGAAGCAAGAAAAAGATTGCTTTCATCTTGTGACAAACACAATAATAAAAGATTGTGCTCATGCTCATGAATCGGAAAGCATCAACTGTGTGTGCGAGGGTATTATATGTAGTGAAAAAGGCTGCTGCCTAAAAAATGTGTATTAGTAATTTTTTTCTTCAAAGGAAAAAAGTTTTGATCCGATATGCAATATGAAAGAAAAATATGATAAAGCAAGCATGGTACACACTTTTGCTTGTTTGCTTGATTTCATTGGTATTCAGCCTGTCTATCGTTTATAACTTTCTTTTCGACTTTCACTTTCATAATTTCCCCCGAGAATTTTCTCTGTCGGCTAAATCATTTAAAGTGATATGAACGGAAATAAGTGTATGATATAGAATATTCACCCAAAAAACGGCTTTACTCAACCGTTACATTCATTCATAAGTATGGTAAAAATAGTAGTAGTAAGAAGGGGATAACAAGAAGGCAAAATGTCATAATAATTTCTTTTCTCTCATTTGAAATGTGTAATAGGATACATTTGACTTGGAGAACAATTTAGAGGCAGAGAGAAAAAGTTACAATAATACTGGAAATAAAAATAATAATAGAATACGATCGTGATTTTCTCCACAAAAATCATTATTGAGATCTTTCTTTATTTCATTCATTTTTTCTTGTTTTTTATATTATAATCCAGTTATAAGGTTATACATATTTAAACTTTTAGTATCACAGTTGTACATACACCTTTTTTCTTTAAACTGGTATATAAGATATATAATACAATATTCAATTGTCATGTAGAAATATTAATACAATATATAAGATTTATAATTTTGTGGATTGTAAAGGTTGAAACTTGACAAATAATAGTGGATATAATAATAAAGCTGTTTTAAAGGTATTTCATATCTTTTATCTTGAAAAAGAGTTTGCACATTACATAGGTGTAGGTATAATGTACAATAGTTTTATATTTTTTGCTATATGCAAACATTTTTTTTATTTTGTTTTGTTTTATTTATGACAATGATGATTATGTATGTCTTGAGGGAATGAGCATTTTTTCTCCTACTGCAAGTAGTACGGTCGTTTATCATACGTAGTACGTCTTCTTAGTTCACTCACAGTACATAGAATACTTTTTTAATATTATTACTATCGTAAAATAATCGAAAAAATTGCCCATATGCAGTATAGGTAAGTTTACAAAAACTTTGCTGGGATTTTAGATTTTATTAAAGTGTAGAAGTGTACGTATATAATTTTGTATGTAAAGAAATTTTTTGTTACAAAATGGTAAATAATCCACCCAAAATATTCTTGATTTTAGCTTTCTCTGCCGTGTATTAGGAGTCGTCATCAAAGTGGTGGCGCTACTGCGTAAAGTGAAATTACTCTGCTTGTCTGTAGAAAAAAGATTGGCATTGTTTCAAGATCCACCATAGTACGCACAGGTTGTAGGATGACCTGAAAAAAGCAATAACAAAAAGGATTTGGTATAAAGTGGGCAAATAATGTTATTTATGATATACATATGAGGGTCATCAGCCAGCAAAATAGGGTCAGCAAAAAATGATTTATTCATTAATGTGAATGTATGGGTGTTAACCTTCTAGATTTGATTTCGGCATCCATTCCTCTATGGGTGGAACTCTTTTCAGCTCCTCACGAACCTAAAAAACATTGCATTGTAAAAAATTGCTTAGTATGCAAAGCACGTGTGTTGATAAAAGATGCCTTGATACACCAAAATTTATTTGTTCCCGAAAATTACATCTAGTAATCCATCTACTGTCTGAGTTAACAGGTTGACAATGCATATTGCATACTAAATGTAGCAATATTAAGTTTTATACTTTTCTTTTGTTTAATAGAAAGAATGTGTAGAATGGGAATACTTTTTTTCAAATATTTTCTGATCCATCTTCATTTGCACTTGAATTCGAATGTTCATTTATATGTAAGTTTCATCATTCTCAATTTAAACATGGATATATACTAAACATCTCTGAAGAAAAATAACGTTTTTTTCGGTAGTAAAAATTTCCTTGTAAGTTCCTTTCTCCCTTTAAAACCTTTGATTTTCCTTGACCTGATTACTCAAAGAGCAAAATTTTCTTCCGCATTTACTTACCTATATGCTCTAGTTATATTTTGTGTACTCCAATAGGCATTTAACAATTTTTAGCAAAATAAAAGAAACAAGTAATGTGACTTGGAGGACTTCTTACCGATTCAACCTGACGAAAAACTCGTAAAAAATTGTTCCCCACCAACTTTTTCAGATCTTGCTCCGACCAAGACTTGTTCTTAAGAAGCTCTTCAATCAATACAGGGTACTTTGACACGTCTTCCAGACCTGATGGAACACTGATGAAAAATAAATAAATTTATATTCACTTTTATTGTACCAACATATACGCAACTGCCTCTTGGTATTACTTTTTGTTACTAGCAGAAAATACGACGCAAATCGTTAGTATATGCATTTGTTATTTCTGCGGGAAAAATAAAAACAAGGCAAAGTAAAGCGTATTCCTTATCCTAATAATTTTACTAGCTTATATTACGATAATGCAAACAAAAGCAAAAACACAGAAAAACAAAAGAGGTATCGGTGAAATAGGTAAGAGACATTTTCAATAAAGTATTGTACCAGCAGTCTCAGTAAATTTCAAGAAGCACACACATACACACTCCTTCAGAATTCATCGCAAAGTAATAAAAAAAGCTTACACAATCTATTTACTGTTTTCCAAACTAATTTTTTACAGCTTCTGATGATTTTGCTACTTTACTAGAAACTTTAGAAATCCCCGCCTACAACCGAAATTCCCTCTTAGTACGTATTTTTCGTCTATTTAATTATATACAAACTATTTATTTTCTGCTCTCTGCGTCAAACGCAAGTGAAGAGTGAATGCGCAGAGCAATACTTTCTCATTCGAGCGTGTGCTGGCGTGAAAAAAATTACAAAATGTTTTTATCAATTCCTTTCTCTTCTTGCTTCTTTCGCAAAGAAAAAATTTCTCATTCCTTTCACAACTGAACAACAAGTAGAAAATCAAACGCACTTTACAATCAAACGCCAATATCTACAGAGAACCAAATTACATATATTTTTTTTGTTTGAAGTGCTCACATTCTCAAACACAACATCAGCAGAGCAGGACAAGAACACACACGTAGTTTTGAAAGTGTAGAGAAAAAAATGCAATGGGAGTAGGAGAAGGCAAACAAAGAGTATAAAAAGATAAGAAGATAGTTCATCCACGGAAGGAAGAAGATTCGAGTTTTTTAACAAGTTACTGCTACAAATATAAACAGTGTGGAGCAAATTATAGCTAGATAGTGATGTGATGCTGCTTGTTTCTTTCTCTTCTGCCCCTCCACACATACATTGCATTTATAATATATATAGTGTGTAATAAAGGCATGCAAGAGTGTCTAAATAAGAGAGCAAAAACTATCTGTACATTTTTTACTTGTTCTTTCGTTACACAGAGTAGTTTGTTTAAGCTCCATATGTGACTTGTCTAGTTTTTACCAGTATTGTGTTTGCGTCTACTTTCACCAAGGGCTTCCTTTCATTCAACATATGAACGAGGTTATATCATTATTCTTTTCAGTAAGCAAGTATGTAACTCTTTTTTGATACTCTAGGCGGAGAAAACACATACAAATCATCAAGTTGAGAGCAAAGAGTACACACTAACGTGCCTTAACTACGTTCATCGTAGTATTTAGGTACATTCACTGTTTTCTTTTGCGCAATTTATACCTCTCCTGACATTCGTGTTCTTGGTAATGGTAGTAGTATAAAGAAGGGAATGTGAGTTTTTTTGGTTATCTTCCCCAACTATTAGATCATATTACTTTTTTAGCGCTTTTATGCTTCAAGATTGCTTCCCACACCAGTAGTGAAAGGATGACATACGTAACATAACATGGGAACGTGTTATAGTGGCGTCCGTACTAGTGCTGGTATAAAAAAACCTTTCCATGGTTCAGACGTGTCCTCCACTTACACTATACTACTACATTTATATTTACTCCTTCTTGCACCACACAGATTGGAAAAATCACTCTGAGATACTAGATGGGTAGTTAAATAGATATGGCAAACAAATGGACAAAATGAAAAACTCTCTATCACACAGAGAGAATTTCATATTATTACGGCTAGTCTGATATTTTGTTGCAAAATAGTTGCCAGCAGCCAATATATGTGGTGATGAAGATGATATTCTATATCCATTTCTGGTGTAGATTATTTCAGCACCAGCAACTAAACAGAGAAAAAAACTACATTTGGAATCTGATCCTGTTGCTAATGGTATGGCTTGGCCTTAGGAGAATGAAACGAAGTACACTTTTTCCCGCTGGTTGTTGTTGGTTCAGTGTTTATGGGTGGGCTCGGGTTCAGCAGGTTTTAGTTTGTTAGAAGTTTTAATCTTTTCCAATGGCACACATACGGCTTTAGCAACAATAATCCACAAAGATTCGACATGAATCTGCGTGTATATGACAGAGGCTGTTTTCCCTTGGAAAATGCATTTCATATAGCTAGGTAGTAAAAACAGAGTTGCCAAACTTTGAAATATTTGCGCTAAAATAATGAAAAAAATGTAAACTAAAATAATACTCCATTCGATATCACGTTACAACTTTTTGTATGCTTAATCTATTTTCAATTTTTTTCATTTTCCGAGATTTAGGTAGGTAATAACTTTTATTTAAATCATTGCCTAACGCAGCGTAAACAGAGTTCAGAGATAATAAAAAAAACCCAATAACGATAATTAAAAAATTGTCATACTTCGTGGTAAATAAACAAATAAAAAACCAAAATAACACTATTTAGAACTGAAAAAAACTTTTAAAAAGCATAAAGTTTGGCAAAGATTAAAAATATTCCCCTCTTTAAGTTTGTCTCCTACTACTTTTATAAATGGCAAATCCTTACACAAACTCTTTTGCAAAAAATCTACATTGAACATTGGTGAAAGTTAGTAAAATATCCCGTTGTAATAACGCAAATTATTATTAGATTAATTAATGGCAAATCTTTTCACAAACTAATTCTTTTGCAAAAACTCTATCTTGAACATTGGTGAATGTTGCTGAAATATCCCGTTGTAATAACGCAAATTATTATTAGATTACTTTCACTTCTGTGTCTATACACTAAGCACTGATTTTTCCGAGCCTTTCGCAATTTTTGTCGTATGAACATCATCCCACTCACCTACTCTTGGCCAATAGTACGGTTGTTGTGAGTTGCGTGATTACTATGATGGAATGATGATGACGATCAAGATGATGATGCCCTGATATTTTTACGCGTACCTTATTTCTTCCATGACTTTGTTTACCAAAAAATATTTTTTTATTACTAGAGGCTCCTGTTTCATAACTGTGTCAGCAAAGCGAAAAAGAAGATTGGAAGTACACTTTTCGACCAGTGGTGTTCTACTTTACTTTTAGTCAGACTACAAGAACACAATATGTAGGTATACTTTGTGGTACGATTCCATCCCATTATGCTCATCATAAGGTAAATCAAACGGATTCAATACAGATGACGATATCGTGTTGGTATAAATGTATATCTTAATAGACGGATTTCTGTTTGTTTCATGCTGTTTGCCCCGTATATTTGCTTTATTGCTGGGGAATAATAATAATAATAATACAACTACAACTTTGCTTTCACATGCAGCAAAAGAGAGCAGAGAAAAGGAAAAAGAAATCCGTGCGTACATGAAACAACTACTAACTGAGAGCAGAGAAAAACGAAAAAATGCATGTAGGTAAATATAAAAGCTTTTTTATATACATACAATCTATATGGAATGCTGTAACTTACAAGTTGATTCCGTCAAATCCAGCTCCAATCCCGACGTGATCCACACCTGCCACTCCACGAATGTGTTCGATGTGAGCTAGAGACAGAAATGGGATATAGACAACATGGTAGTAAGTAGAGAGTGAAAGAGAAGCAAAAGACAAAGGTAGTGTGGTGTTTTCACAGAAAAAAGTTTTCTCTCGTTTTCTCTCACTTTTTCTCCCCCTTTCTGGTGATACTTTCTCAGCTTTCACAAAAAGCAACTACTACTGTTCAGAAAAACAGACAACACAAAAACATTTTTCCTTTCCCACTTCTGCAGCTTTGATGGTGTTTACTAATAAAGTTNAAAGTTTTCTCTCGTTTTCTCTCACTTTTTCTCCCCCTTTCTGGTGATACTTTCTCAGCTTTCACAAAAAGCAACTACTACTGTTCAGAAAAACAGACAACACAAAAACATTTTTCCTTTCCCACTTCTGCAGCTTTGATGGTGTTTACTAATAAAGTTACAATTTCTGATACAACTTTCAAGGTAGCTATACTTTCTGTTATTATGCTGACTCTGGGGACACGATGTACATGATATTATGTAAGCAGAAAAGAAAGAATGTACAAACTTTTGAGGCAAACAAATGAGAGAAGAAATCAAGTGTTCATTGATTCGACAGCGGTTCAGAAAAAAATTCTGAAATTTCAATACGGATCTTCATTTTTTTAAATGTACCAAAACCCTTACACACATATTGAGTACCCATGTTATCATTTACGGTTTTCGGTATATTCTAGACGAATCCATTAAAATACTAGGAAAGTTAACCCACTCATTCTGTTATGTATGTACATATTTCCAAGTACAATCATGTTACCATCAAAGAATTGCCCCTAATGAATATTTTTGATTAATTTCACGAGTGGTTTTTATACACTCATATACTTGATATTCACAACCGAAAATTTATCTTCATTAAAAATAGCCAAATAAAATTGCTAATTTATCAAAGGAGGTGTCATTTATTTTTAGAAATGTTTGTTGTTCCACATGACTTAATAAAAATATTCTCATCGGATGGAGCAAAAACACTTTGTTTTGCGTCAGATGCGAAAACAAGAGTAGATGCACTTGTTGTTATTAATACAAATGTCATTTCAGTTAGTTCCTTTTTATAACGATTTTTCCTTCTCTCCACTACACACATTTTTTTCAACTCGTTCCATTGTCATTGTATTCCTGGGTCGAGACCGTTTGACTGAGAGGACAATGTACTTTACTCTCTTGTTNTACACACATTTTTTCAACTCGTTCCATTGTCATTGTATTCCTGGGTCGAGACCGTTTGACTGAGAGGACAATGTACTTTACTCTCTTGTTTTTTTCTGGTATGGTTCCAAAAACAACTACCTAATCTGAAGAACAACAAGAGCAGATTCTGTGTCTGAAGAAAAAGAAGACATCTTGTTTAACTCTACAAGCAAACAGGACACACCAGTGCGTCATGCTCACATAACGCAAAAAATACAGAATAAACGCGTTTCTCGTCCTGACGACTCTCAAAGGCATGTACCTATGTATAACGGTTTCAGCAAAACTAAAATATAAATATAAACACTCGTCTTGTTGTTCGATTCAAAGTAACGCTGCACGACAATCTATATCTCTACCTATTTATATAAATGAATCGTGAAGCTTGTGCTCTCATCTCTAATGATTAATGATACCATGTCACACCTTACTGAGCTTCGCTATTTGCTAAAATCCTGTTATTTTCCAACATCAGTTTTTGTATTTTTTTTCTTGTAAAGCAAGCACACGTACAAGAACAAGTCTATAACCCTCATCTAAAAGAGTAAAAAAGAAAGGTTGGTCGGAGTTTTAGGCAGAGCCATGCATGCCCTGCCAGGCATTAACTATACACAATAACATAGACTATACTTCAGAAAAAACTCATTCTCTCGTTCAGTAACTGTACACCTTTGTCATTTCTATTGCATATAACACGGAGATGTGTAGGGTACCCTTGTGTTGGATTCAGTTCAAGAGTAAACTTGCGTCTTTTTGTGTTAAACAACATATAGCTAACATGATGATGATACCGCCTTCCGTGTGCATCCGTCCCTTTTTTAGACACTTCACATCTCAACAATAGAAATTGACATACGGTGATTGACATTTGATTTATTTATACGTGACTCAGGTAAAAACCAGCAGAGAACATGGTACAGTAGCAATATAATGATGATGATGATTTCGGGACAAGGCTGAGTGAGGCGACGCTGAGAATGATGATGAAAATGGTGAGTTGCTTTAATATAAATTAAATTTTCTGTGAACACGGCGCAAAGCTATGGTGCTGTTGATAGAACTGAACCGAAGGACAATAGACCAGCGGAGAAGAGAAATAGTTTTGAAAATTATTGTCAAGCGGGTCTTGTTACGTACTCGTAGTAAGTAGCCCGTACAAACATAGGACTCCGTATTATATGTATGTACTTGACATGACAGCAACAGCACATTATAAATTGCCTTTCATTCTGCTTCGCTACACATTGATGGGTAATTCTCGGAAAAAGGTTTTAACAGTTTCGCAGAGACAGGAAACAACGTCATGGAGGCATACACATGCGAGTACGGTTTTTGCTACGAATGGCAAGTCTGACTACTGAATGTCTACTTCGAATAGTATACTTCATTTCAAGTCCAATTTTCCCGAAATAACGCAATATTGTCTGCTTAATGTGTACATATAGCGGGGAGAGAAAGAGAGAATGAAGGGAAGAAATGCCATTTTTTGTGATTCTGAATGAAGATGGCTATATTAACGAATAGTTATCCATAATTGGTATGTCATGCGCTTACCAATAACATCATGAATTGTGGCTGTCTCATTACAAGCTACGAAGACGTTGTAGAAGGATACCATCACAAGTCCTCCCTTGGAAGCCTGCAAAAAGTTGACAAAAAAGAGAAAGTTGTATACTTAAAGCTTTACTTCAATTACTCACTCGCACACACACCATCAATTATTATTCCTTTTTACTCAAGTTGTTGTGAATTATAATAAAGTCACAAAACACATTATAACGCTGTCAAAAAACGAGAAAACAAATTATTATTATTATTATTATTGCGTACATAGCTTTCTCACACAAGAGGATATTTTTCGTCAGTATGATAAATGCAAGTTTGTCTAATTTGTATGTAATAATGAATGCATGTCCGTTTGGAGAGGAAACGACAGAAAACAAATAAAGCAGCAAAAGTGAGCAACATGAAATGTCCGTATACATTTACATCTTTGACTACTACCACTCTAAAAGTAACACCATTTAAATTCACCGCAACACCAAAAGCTTTAGATCATGCGTTTAATAAGCTTTCTCTACTGAATATATCATTATTGCATGCATATTACATTAACTGACTTAAAATAGTCCGACATTGCCGCAAACAAGAGCGGCAGCAACGGTGCTCCCGTGTTACTCTCTCTTGTCAAAAGAGTAGAGAGCAAATGCGTGTAAACAAGAAAGAAAATACCTCTCTGCTACAAGAGCAGACTCATTTGAGACTCGGTTCTGCGAAATGGAAGAAAAGTTGGGGAGAATGGGAAACAAGTAAAATGAATTGATATAAATGTAGGCACATTTGTTATATGTATATAACACAAGTGTGCAGTATATATACATAAGTATAGATATTATACAACTTTATTTCTTTTTTGCTTCAATAAATAGTAATTTATGTATTGCTACTACTTTTGTAATAATACTAACGAGAACAACAATAGTTTCGAGTTACACAACAAATGCATCTCCCACACGTGCATTGTGGTAGCTCGTACGTGTTATTTTCTGGCAGAGTAGAGAATAGAGGTAATAAGTTAACTCATCAACTGGGAACGAGTCTGATACCGACTGGAGAAAACAAAAAAGAGAAAAGCTACAGAAAACAGGCACACACACAAACTTAACTAAATACATGTATATATATTTATATGCACAGGGAAAATTTGACTCCAATAAAAGCGATTCACAACAAAAATCGCTACCCGTTGCATCTTGTTCTATGTTGTGTACAGAAACGAACAATGGGAGGGAGAGCGACTCAACTCAACCTTTGTGTTCCTTTGCCTATTTGACACCCGAGCTCGTTAAATAAATATTCAACTGTGAAAAGATAGAGAGATATATTTTATAACAACGTAGTAGTTTGCTACAGTGCTTTCACTACTTCTACTACAGCAATTCTATGAAAATTTATGTTACAGTCTGGTGTCGCTTCATTGCTCTTCACCGCGAAGAACCCGGAAAAGTTTTTTGTTTGCACCTCCTCTCCTCGTGAGACAACAAAGAAAGACATACAAGCACATTTATTTAAGCCGAGTAATCTAGCCTTGTACAATGCATAAAGCTAGCGCCTAGCGCGCAACACCACCACCAAAATACAAGTAGGTACTATACTATTATGTCCAAAAGCCTTTTCCTGTGTAAGTTGATTACAAAAAGTGAAAGTTAAAAGTATACAATAGTGTGATGATGGTGATGGTAGCAGACTACCAAAAAAGAATGACGGTGATGATGATGAAAATGCTCACAAATGTCAGCAAAAACTTTTTATCGTGATGATGATGATAGTAATAAAGTGGAAAGATGATATGTATGATGATTATCGTATGATACAAAACTTAAATAGAG
This sequence comes from Homidia socia, assembly GCA_036850745.1. Classification (NCBI taxonomy): domain Eukaryota; kingdom Metazoa; phylum Arthropoda; class Collembola; order Entomobryomorpha; family Entomobryidae; genus Homidia; species Homidia socia. Next base: position 13,154 of record JAANSP010001379.1, read on the forward strand.
TCAAGAACAAACAGAGTGTGTGTATGCACATCTACTTTAGTTGGTTACTTTCTTTTATTTAAAATGATAATGATATTTTGAAAATGTGGGTCAAGGGATGAAAGCTGTATATGCCCTCCATGTCAGACAACATCAAACGCTGATTATGTGTGATAAAAATAATGACGAGTATTAATAAAAGGGTATGAAAACAATTCTCTTCCAAGTATTTTGAACAAATCGGATGTTCATATGATACGGTTGAAAACTGTGAAAAATAGGGACAAAATGATTGCAGAGATGATGGCATATGTTATGCTCTATATTGTTTGTTATATCTCCGCCTGGTTCTAAATTAGTGGATGATGATGATTATTGATAATGATGGCTGCGCATGTATATGACATTGTTATAGTAAAATCTTTTTTATCTTGCTGATGATGTTAAACATTTTATGATTATCTCCTTTTGTGTAAACGCTATGTAAGCAATGAAGTGTAATAATGATAATATAAAAGTGTGTAATAAAAAACTTACGACAAGTTTGAGAATCTCGTCAGGCACATTTCGGGAATGATTACAGAGGGCCGAAGCAGCTGAATGACTGAATATCACAGGGGCACGGGACACGACCAAAGCATCTTTCATTGTCGACACACTCACATGGGCCAAGTCGACGATCATTCCAAGTCGATTCATTTCCAACACCACCAGCTGTGAGTAGCAATAATGAATGAAAAGAGAGAAAAGGAAATAATAATAAAAATGAGAAAGCTGAATGACTGAATATCACAGGGGCACGGGACACGACCAAAGCATCTTTCATTGTCGACACACTCACATGGGCCAAGTCGACAATCATTCCAAGTCGATTCATTTCCAACACCACCAGCTGTGAGTAGCAGTAATGAATGAAAAGAGATAAAAGGAAATAATAATAAAAATGAGAAGAAGAAAAGCTTTATTATATTATAAGGCAATAAAAATACTGATCCATAAATATGCATATGAGAAACGTAATTTTCTCTTTTTCGTAGCATCATCTCGTAGCCAGTATATTGCGATCAATATGTGCAAATGTGCAAATGTGTAAAATGAACAACAATATTGTTATTGGAATTATATTGCTCCCTACTTTCTGTTCCATTTTATAAAGAAGTAAACAGTATTAGCAATGCGGATTATAATTGTAAAAGTGGAAAATCTATTTTCCACAGCGTTTCCATCAGCGTTACCGTCTGATTTCCTCTGCTCTCTTGGCAAATAAAGTAATTACAAATATTTTATTTGCATAAAATACGAAATTTTCGCAGGTAGTTTTGTATCACACATTTTTGTTTCTTTGTTAATAACCTCCTTAACTAAGTAAACATTTGTATATCTATGCGCAATGCATATTACACATTGTAAAATAACGTTTAATTGTGCGAACGAAGCTTTTATTTCTTGCGAAATACGTTCTCTGAAATTGCGAAACAACTTTCATTATAAAGTAGATGTTGCATTCTAGAGTTGGGTAATCACACTGTCTACATACAACTGTGTGTCTTGGAAAAAGAACAACAACCAAAACATAAAATGACGAAAAACGTACAAGTGTTTTCTTTACATTTGGAATAAAAAGACGTGTTCTTGAATAAAAAACTTGTTTTCAATCTAGTAACATCAAAAAATGAAAGGATAAGATGAAAAAATATGTGTACAATGAAATGAAAAAAGCAAGCTGCACACAAAGAATATGTGGAGCCTTTCGATTTTGGAAACTAAATTCATTGCATCTTTTGGAATTCAGCAAAAAAGGGATAATATAGAAACATGGTAGTCAGAAATCAACCTGTAAACACTATTTTTCACAGAGTAAGTCTTTTTTGCTGGTGCTTTATATAATTTCCTATTTATCGTACGTTACACAATTTTCTTGTCTTCCCTCTGGGGAATAAAGACGTTGAAGTTTTGACTTTCACGAAAAGAGGTAATCTTTAGGTATACTATTATAGCAAGGAAAGATTAGAAGCCGACTTTTACAACGAACAAGTCTAGCAGGCTAACTATCGCTTGTTTTTGTTTGAGAAATACTATCCTGTGCATCCCAACATAATCTGATGTACAAAGATAAGCCTAAACTCTACCGTATGCTCACACTTTTTACCGTAAGAGAAACAAGAGGAGAGAAAAAAGTCGTAAAGTTTGCTTTGAGTATCGCTGAGACTACATTATTGTATATTTTATTGAGATTTTTCATACTTTCCCGAATTCCGATAGGCCACCTCTTTCCGGAAGGTAGTTTTCAGAGGCAGCTGAATCCGCCCTGTACAACAGAAAAAAGAAAAGTATTAAGTTAAAAACATACGTACATACAAACATACATATTAATACTTATAAGTGCACACACACTGATCACATCGACAATAAAAGGGAGCAGTAGCAGCATCATCAGCAGACATGTTCAAAAAATGAACATGCATGCATCGCTTTAAAA
>JAANSP010001380.1:0-15607 GCA_036850745.1 Homidia socia
TGTAAACACCCCATATGTCTCCCTCCTTTATCATGTCAACGGGCCATGTTTTGCAAAGACAGAGAAACTTGAGCTGAGCTTTTATTACGCAAAGTTTTTTTTCTCTCAAATTCACATTGACGATATATGATGATGACGCATGAAAATCTTGGTAGTTACATACTTGAAATTCTAATCCTAGTACTTTACTCACAATAAATGCAACTTACAGTAGTATTTGTAGTCTTACCCAACTTGCTCAAAAGTAAATAAAAATCGTTCAGAGGATAAATGCTATGAAAAATATGCATTCTTTTGTCTCTACCTGCCTTATTTCTTCCGTTTCCCAAGTCCACTTACTTTCGTTGTAGTAAAAAGGGCTTATTTGTACGCTCTTTTTAAAGCATAACATTTCAGCTAAGATTTTCTCTTTTTTCTTACAAAAGCATTACACAGAGATAAAAGAACACCGGAAATATGTTGGCAAGAAACAAATACCAAAGGTGTATGAATGTATTCAGTAAGTCAACCAAGGAAAAAATGTATAAAGAAAGACCAATATTTGCCAATGGGAAAACATTCAAATGTAAACAGACTTGTCGTCGGACGGGAGGCTCTCTTTTACTTTTTGTGCTGTTGCTATTGCTCTTCTACCTACCGACTACCCAACTATATTATATTTACATTTATTCGAGGGTAACGTTTACTCAGGTTGGCTGATATTATCTTGAAAAAACCAAATAGTACGATATTGCACCAAATACAGTTTAAAACATATAGGCATATAAGCAATATTTAACGAATGGTAACATTTTACTACATGATGGTAGACGGTAACTGTTGCAACTTGGATCAACCAAGTATAATAAAAGTACGCCCGTAGTTTAGAGTACATGTCAATGAATATAAAAAGAAGAATAGAGAGAAAAGGTGAAAGTTTGCGAGTTTTGATTTCTCTCAAATTTTTCTTTGCATTCTCAGCAATCCCTTTTATTATTCCATTTTGTAGTCTTGTGAAGAAGGGTGCTAAAGTTGTAAAAACTTGCTTTTCCTTTTGGCGTTTTGTGTACACATGGAAAAGTTGCTGTTTTATGACTATTATTGCTGTACATCATATTCATCATCAGATAGACAGACGGAAAGAAAGAGAGCTGTCACTGTTAAGGTTGGACATTAGTAAATTGCTACCTGTTATTAAAGCTTTCCTGCATGTGCGTTTCTTTCGTCAATGACATCAAAAAACAACTTGCCCTTGGCTACGACTGCTCCTAGATATACTCACTTTTATTGTCATTATCAATCCAGTAAAATCATTGTTTACCTCTTTGACTTTGGTTGAAAGGTTTGATGACGGGAAGTTATGTTCCTTTCTGTCAGCAACTTTGTTTCCAATAAAAAGAGCGGGAGGATTTTGTATAAATATTTATTTTATAGTTTCTATTTTCTAGTTTATGTACTTGGGATGATATAAGTCAAATCAATTTATGCGTGGATTGCGCATGTAATAACGTTTGGGAATAATATGTAAGTATACCTTCATTACACGAAATTTTTACGTAACATGCGACATATCAAATATCATTCATTCTCTTTCTTTCTTTCTCTCTCTCTACTCATTCTGACCTTTTACCCTTGAGAGCCGAAAAAGAGAAGAGGAGAAGGAAAGTAAATGTCTCTACGACAGTTCAAAAAATTCACTACGATTGTCGCAAGCAATTTCTTGCTCCTTTCCACAACGAAAAAGGCTTTTCCGTACCCCTTTCCGCCAGATTTGCGAAGAAGAGTGATCGTCACATAATATCATCTTGACTGTATTCTATCGTATTATCAGAAGAAGAGAAGAAAAAACAGATTTTCATGACTCTGCCCAAAAATCTACTACTTCTCTCTTTAGCAGAGGAGTCATGAAAGCTCTTTACTTACAGCACAGACAACTCATAAAACTCACATGGGTACATTATTTCCATCATGTGCCACTTCCAATTGCAGATCAAAATGGACTATTCAAATACATTATCACAACTATGGTGGACGACAGATAAGAGGAAAACTGCAAAAAAGACAAAAATAAAAGTACATTTTCGAGGAAGAAAAAAATAAGGTCAGGTTATTCACGGAAGAGCTTTTCACATTCATTCCATACCTCCTTCGGATATTATTACATGCAAATATTACGCCCGTAAAAAGGTCAAAGTAAGACGGGTCGAATAAACAGACGTAATGTACAATCAAATGCTACTCACTTTTTCTCAAAGAAAAAAGAAACAAAAATTGAAGCTAGGGGACGATGCAAGATTTTACTTTGGGTTCGCCAGTCTTTAGACATCACCTTCATATCAACTGAACATGGTACATACCTACCCATCTTTCAATTGTTATACATTTTTTTTCCTTTTTGATCAAAAACGATGACTGTCAATAGGTTCAAGGACATAATGTGTTTTATTTAGGTTGCAATAAGAATTTGTATCCCTTCACTCCCTTGCCTTCTCTCTGGTGTAAGATATTTTCAAATAAATTCATGAATAGGTATATGAAGGCATGCAAATCTAACTGCTTTTAACTCAAACTCTAACAAAATTATTCTTTTCCTTTTTTGGAATGTGAGAGAAATTTCAAATGGACGTTTTTTAAAGTCAAGCAAATCCATCCACCCTCAGCAAGGTAGATGGAATGGGGAATACTGCGATATTTTATTTTTTCGTCTTTCTTTCTACTCTCTTTCATTTTCTCTTTCATCCCTGCTTACTCGTGCGAAGAAATATGCCAGGAAAATATTTATTTTCTTCAGTAGTAAAAGTATGCAACGGGACGTTTGCATTTTACTGGGAACGAGCGACAGAGACCAATAATACTTTTGTAGTGATACTTTTATAATGGATACATTTGAAATTGTTACGAACACTGCAATATATAATGTATATAATGGTATATACATGGATGCAATGATAATTTATTTGGTCACTATATATTGATGTGTGAATGATCATGTGAAAACTATAATTTATAGCAGTGCCAGCCATGAAACCACACACGCAATCTTCAAAATAGTATAGAACCTAAAGGTTTTTTGCCATAATAAAATATCCAGTTGGAGAAATTCGAATCATAATATTTTACAGTAAAAGTTATGAGCAAGCAAGCATGCCAAAAAAGGGGGCAATAATATTTTTCAAGTAGAAACCAAAAGGGAGAGATAGCAAGGAAAAGAGCAAAGTCAAAAGATGTTATACACTCGTATTCCCTTTAGAAAATAATATATTTTATTTGCTACACACTGACGTTATACAAGAAGCGCAAAGCATATCGCAAGAAAATGTCGTGTTTGGTCTACGTGTGGCATGGCAAGTAAACTCGCGAATCTTCACACTACCAGCAGTAGCAGCACGCTATGCATACCACTGTACTGTAACGTAACTGCTTTATCTGTCTGTCTGCTTGTCTTTTTGTAATTTTCTTTTTCCAAGATTTGTACCTCTGACCTGACCAGAAGTCATAAAGCAAAAAATGCATTTGTATGAAAGTTTTCCGGGCAAGTCATATTCTCTTTTTATGCTTCTTATAAAAAATTCACGATACGAAACCACCACACACAGAAGCTGTTTGTGTGTTCAATTTAACAACCACTGCGTACATACGTACTACTCCAGCACTCCACTGGGCAAAAATACTGACTTTTTGATATGATATACTAATTTTTTTACCTTGTAGAAAAGAGCACCAGGCATTGCACGCAAAAGTGTACACATTCTTAAAGTTAGGGGCCATACTAAAGCAAAGCAAAAAGAAGAAACTAAAAAGCCACAGTAGTGCGGACCGCCGACTACAAAAAAGAAACTATAAAAGAATGAGATGAAAATGCACGCTAAATTTTTGTAACCACATCACATCATGTAAGGAAGTTATGGAAATATTGGTAGCAGTGGTGGTGGTATCCGTCCGTGTGTACAATAAGTGGAGAGACTCACAAGGAGCATCCCATTATCTTTTCCTTCGTAAATCTCTTTTATATGACACATTCTCTATTCTCCGACGATCAAAATCATAACTTATCTCATTTGCATACGGCAATGTGTATATATGTTTGTGTTTCGCAGCACACATTCTTATTCTTTTATTCCGACTACTTACATACTGTATTGCGCACACACAGTGCGAAAATCCGGTTTTATTACCTTACAATTTTCTGCATACGTTTGTGTTGTTAAATCTTACTACTGCCACTAGCAGTACAGCAAGTGACGGTGCTATTAAGTTCAAAGTACAAAAATAAGAAGCTGAGCAAAAAATAACGTATTTTTGACATTTAACACTAACGTTTCTTTATTTTTTTCTGGATATTATCTTATTTGCGATGGAATGGCACGATCTACATAAAAAGAGCAATTGTGTGTTATATGCAGTAGCTTGTTTTCGTAAATGAAGAAATGTACTTTTATTTTTTATAACTGAATATAAAAGTAGAAAGCCCTGAGGTAAGTGAAAAAGCTCTTTTAAATCAAATGTATTATCATTATTATTACCATCAGTAGCAAAAGTGGCAGCAGTACATAGTAGCAAATCAGTGTGTTGGAACTTTGATAACAGAGATGCGTGTTACTTAAGAGTCTTTTTTATATTTTTTATAACTGAATATAAAAGTAGAAAGCCCTGAGGTAAGTGAAAAAGCTCTTTTAAATCAAATGTATTATCATTATTATTACCACCAGTAGCAAAAGTGGCAGCAGTACAAAGTAGCAAATCAGTGTGTTGGAACTTTGATAACAGAGATGCGTGTTACTTAAGAGTCTTTTTTCTCAACAACCGTTTGAATAGAGTGGGTTGGTCATGATGCTTCTCCTTCATCTTCTCGCCACTAAAATCTTCTTGTAAACTGGTAATTGAGTATGAAAAAATACACAACTAAAGGCCAGCCCAAACTGTCATGACTTAATGATGAGCGATGAAGAAATTTATTTGTTGGTCCAGTCAGAAAAATGTAACAAAGTACAGCCGACTTGAGCGAGGGAGAAGGGAAAAATATATAATATATTAGTTCAGTGGCTGCTGCTGCTGCTGCAGTAGTGTCTTCGAAGAGCTTCAATGATGAATTATTATCTGACAGTGGATGGCTGATTTGCATATATGTATTCTCGTGGTGAAATATTTTACGTCAAAGTCAGGTAAGTTAATACCTGATCGCGTTCATTAAAACAAGTTGCGTGCAACCGTAGTACTTTTAATTCAAGTAAATGAAACACTAGTATTAATTTTTACAAAAAGACGTCATAAATATAATTATTACTACTGTTTGAACACTAGTAAAAAAATAAGATGGACTATTTTAAATTGACGTTGCACTTCACTTATTTTTAAAAAAAGGTTTAAGTCAGTCATTCAAACTGGAAGAGACTAGTTCACCTTACAATTTCACGGTCATATCATTTATTATCAGCAGCAGCTAGCAAAATTAATGGTGCGGTACAGTAAAAAGAATTGATTTTGTATAATGAATACGGTCAGATCTCAAGTTTGACAGGTGCTGTCAATAAAATTCGTTGAGTAAGCAAAGACGAATCTAGACAGTGAACAGGGAAGATAGACGAGAGGGGCGTGTGTAGGTGTCATAATTACTTTTTATATTTGACTCCTCAATTTAATTTGGCAAGGTGCATTTATTGGCAATGTTGTTTTTATTATTAAATTTTAAATTTTCACTGCTAATAATATTTAAGAGCTGACGATGTGTGAGTGAAAAAAATTGATTAGCTTCCCACAGCATGACTTCTCTACATATTGTAAATAAACCGTGATTATTATTGACATTAGGAAAGTGTTCATTTGAATATTCTTCTGTTGAGTCCAAGTTGAGAGTTTTTTGCGCATTCTTTATTCAGCTCAGTCTGGTGTTAAATGAAAAAATGAGTTATTTTTTACTTTCTGTTTTAATTTAAATTTTAAACAAGCAGACATGTTTAAACTTCATTTTCTCACAGCGAGTGGTATATCAAAATTGCGAATTGGTTGTCGGCAGACAGTTCATCCATACTAAAGTGACAGAAAGCAGCCTGGTCAAGTGCGTAAGCAAAAACTCCTTTCAACGCTTGATGGGTTTTCCCTTAAAAACTCGAATATGTCAATCATGTGCAAGTGTAACAGAAGTATGAGCAAAATATGATGAATAAATTATAAATTTTGCTGCGAAAGCTAGAGCAAAGCCATTTGAAGGCACACAATATATTTATAGCTATCGACAATAATATCTCGACAATTTTAGCATGCACGTGTAGCAAAATTATCATATCTACCCAATCAAATTAACGGACATGCTTGCAAGTTTCAAAGGAAAAGAAGAACAAGAGAAATGTCATTCAGTAAATTTTCAATATTCCTGTTAATAACCGACATATTTGTTACTATATATTTATAGCTATCGACAATAATATCTCGACAATTTTAACATGCACGTGTAGCAAAATTATCAAATCTACCCAATCAAATTAATGGACATGCTTGCAAGTTGCATCAAAGGAAAAGAAGAACAAGAGAAATGTCATTCAGTAAATTTTCAATATTCCTGTTAATAACCGACATTTGTTACTTTGTTTTTTGATAATGTATCTATCCGTGAACAGAACTCTTTTCAACGACGATTCAATAGAACGTTTACCTGTCTGAGGTCATGAAACTCACGATGCAGTTTGTTGTGCTGAGTGTATCCTCAGTTATAATCCAATGATTATTCAGTTACACTTGGTCAGTCATCATCAGTCAGTGTAGTAAAAATTATTGCTTGCTTATCTCCGTCCGTACTTAAATAAATAGAAAGCTACGCAGTCTCTAGAAAAGGAGTACGAAATTCTTCACTGACAAGTTACTTGTAATTTTTGATTTTTTAACTCCGCGTAGAAATGTTTCTTCCTTTCTTTTTAAATGTATCAAATAAGAACTCTTTTCAACGACGATTCAATAGAACGTTTACCTGTCTGAGGTCATGAAACTCACGATGCAGTTTGTTGTGCTGAGTGTATCCTCAGTTATAATCTAATGATTATTCAGTTACAATTGGTCAGTCATCATCAGCCAGTGCAGTAAAATTAATGCTTGCTTATCTCCGTACTTAAATAAATAAAAAGCTATACAGTCTCTAAAAAAAGGAGTACGAAATTCTTCACTGACAAGTTACTTGTAATTTTTGATTTTTTAACTCCGCGTAGAAATGTTTCTTCCTTTCTTTTTAAATGTATCAAATGTCAAGCGACCGTTACTAGAATCTAAAGCAAGGTTAGATATTTAAACTGAGCAAGATGATACTGCTTGTTATATTACCAACTAACAGTAGTGCATACAAAGCAAATTATTATTAATTTGTGTATCTTCTTAAGCCATCATCAGTAGCAACATTTTTATGGTCTTTTACTAGAAAGACGGATGATAATCTCAATAATATTTTATTTACGGTAGTATGCACTGCGTAATGCTGACTTAAAAGGAAAAGTGTCACCGGATGCAAATGACATTTTCAACAAGACTAACTCATGTTGTCATGCTCCATGTCATCTCCTCCTAAAATTTTGCTATTAATTTTCTTGTCAACCTGCAGCAATCATCTATCCATCTAACTGTTTGTTGTACTGTTTTTTCTTTCTTTTTTGGCCTACCCTACCATAACACAAAAACTGGCATATATAATACATAATATGTCTCTTATTTTCTATTTACTTTGTTGGTGTAGCACAGAGTGACCGCCCGTTGTCCTCCTGCTGTTTTTGCATGTTGTTCTCAACTTTGCATAGATAATAGTCCGTCTGTCTCCCTGACATGATGGCAATAACATTTTCGTGGTGGTGACGATAATGGTGAAATATTCTTCTGAAATGCTGTGTAATGTAAATCATAAGAAGGAATTCATGCTGTTACTTAAAGGTCATTATTATTATGATGAACTTTTTGTATAAACAGTAAGAGAGCAACTGAACAGGCAGGTATACATGAACAGGAATGTTGTATAGGTAGAGGTACGAACATAACGTCCGCAATATTATGATGATGTGATGTGATTCAATTTACGTGTGAATCACAAACTCAACTTTAAATTGTTGTTTGTATTCTCTCCGGCGTGCGTAAAAGACACAAGTGATCAAACCCCAACCAAGATTTCAAAATTAAATGAAAAGCATGTTTTTTTTGTTATCGCAACTTTTCAAGCCACTTTTCCCAAGTAAAACTTTTGAAATGGACGTAACAACAAACCAACTACATTCCATTTATGGGAAGGATTTACATTTTTTAAAGAAATTAAACACCTTAAAAATAGTTGATCTGGTCGTGAGCCTTTTGGAATTTTTCATTAAATTGTATCAGAGTCAAAGTGTGAATGGCTAATAACACGGCGACTGCATAAAGCTATTATAACAATCTCCACCTGACTTGTACCAGATTTGACCACTCCACTGCCTTGCTGCGAAAATTAATCATATCGTCTTGAGTGGTAGAGCTAGAAGAAAAAATTTAAACAGTTTGCTTCTTTTTTCAAAGACGGCTATCTTTCCTACTTTAAATAATTGAGATATGCTTAAGGAGAGAAGAGCATCAAAATCAATAATGAACATTATTGATGGATTGTCCACTTGTTCGTATTAAAGTTGAAGTATGCATTTCAATTGTACTGTAGTGTAATGCCATATATGTCTTGAAATCATAGAAGATAACATCGCACATCCTTTTTTCCCAATTCGCTAATAATGAATAAGCAAAAACATTTGCAAAAAGAGAGGGAGAGAGAGGGATAGAGACAGAACCCCTTTTCAAAAGGCAATTTATTTTGCCAACAAGTCAAGAGGTAAGGTGGTGTATGTATATAATGGGGCGTTAATGCAATAATACGTATGCTTTTTATGATTTGCTTTCTTTTTTGCCGCACAGCAAAATAATATTGCATTAGAATATAAATTGGCCAGCCAATATATAATATTATTATGATGGTAATGATGGCTATACAGTGGCCACACACGCCTTTCCCCTGTTAACCAACAGCACTATCTTTTCACTATTATTGTTATCCTTTTTTTGTTCTCTTCTTGAGCAGAGTGAAAATGGCAAAACCAAAAAGCATAGTAGCTGGTAAGAAGAAGATCCCATCACTATTATTTATTTTGCCAGCTCCTCATCAAATGTCCAATTACCATCACCCAATTACACATTTTATTGACCTCAGCTTCAAATAAGCATTTTGTGCTGGCGATAAATCTACTTTTTTGTATACCTACACACAGACAAACACTGACAAGCACAAGGGGAGACAGAGAGGATGGACCGAAAAAGAAAAAAATCTAAACGAACAAAAATATTTACACTCTACAGTCATGTAACACAACAGAAGATAACTTATTTTTTTATCCAAGTATAACTAGTGGTGTGGCAGTAGTAGCAGGTAATAATACTAATATATATGTGATATGCTGATATGTTGCTACAAAACTGACATTTTGTTTTTCTAGATTTTTTATAGCAGCATCAACACTGGTCGCGGGTGGGACCCTCATAAAAGTATTTTTGACGACTACTGAGTTACAATTACAATCAACTGCAAAATAATACTAACAGCAGTAGCTTCACTGTTTCTGCTCCACTGGATGGACAAACGGAAGACAAAGTGAACGTTTTCATTCACGCTTCATCTTCCCATTTTTTCCGGCTTGGACGACTGATTTCCCATTTACTGTGCTACTGTTATGTAGTATGTATCCATCCATGATGATGCTTGGTTTATTTATTTTACTTTTATTTTTTGCTGTTCCACCCACAGTCTTGCATCAAGTATTGGAGTTTTCGTTCCGTGTAGCGTCACACAGCATAAAAAAACAAATACGCAAGTAAAGTAATAACATGAAGCGCGCGTATATAAGAGAATGGAGGCGCGTGTTATTGGAACAACTCTTTCATACAAAACAGCTTTCAAAACGTCGTTTGTGAAAAAGAAAGAGCATGGTCGCGGCTGCTGACTATATGACCATACTCGAGTTTTGTTGTGAAAAGGAGAAGAATGGAAACTGGAAGGAGCAATTTTATTGCTCTTGTGCTTGCTTTCACTTGGCTTGCTTTTATTAACGATGTAAGAGTGTTTTTATAAAAAGCCTTATAGCTGTCCAGAGTTGGAATTGTAAAAAGAAAATACAGCATTTAGCTAGCTATATACGTACCTGTTGTAAGATGGCGATGATGATAAATATCAGTGTGTTGTGATGCTTATAGGTAATGTATATTATTTCTAGACAAAACATTTTGGGTTTTTTTTCTACAGTTCAGCAAAAGGAAAGAGACCTATCTACCTACAGTCTGCTGTTTTCCTTTTCGGTCGGTAAAATTGGAATATTCAAAAGGAAATGAATGAGTGAAAGAGGAATTATAATGCTGATGCTACTGGTGGCAGAATTACAATGCAATGCGCTTGTGAATAGAACTGGCTGATTTTTTAGCGTGTAAAGAAAAAATAATAACAGTGTGGTAGTTGAATAGAGTATTAAAAACGAGCACAGTTACCAAATACAACAGTCAGTTTAGCAATGCACAAGAGGGTCCAGAGAAACTTGGAAAGAATTCTAAAAGGCTTAATTTAAGCATTTTAGGGTAATGGAGATGAGAAAAGTGGAGTTGGTGTGATGAAAATAAAACTACTCAAAAGAAAAGGGAAATAAAAGAGTTGGTTTTAAAAGTTGGACTTTTGTGCTCTTAATTTTTTTTAGAAAAAAAAACTAAATCGTGATGAGCAAAAATGCCTACCTATAATAAAAAAAGGTATGCACAGCAGCAGATTCTTCTGCTCTCTTAACTGCTGCTGCAAGGGTCCAGAGAAACTTGGAAAGAATTCTAAAAGGCTTAATTTAAGCATTTTAGGGTAATGGAGATGAGAAAAGTGGAGTTGGTGTGATGAAAATAAAACTACACAAAAGAAAAGGGAAATAAAAGAGTTGGTTTTAAAAGTTGGACTTTTTGTGCTTTTAATTTTTTTTAGAAAAAAACTAAAAGCTGATGAGCAAAAATACCTACCTATGATAAAAAAAAGGTATGCACAGCAGCAGATTCTTCTGCTCTCTTAACTGCTGCTGCTGCTGCCGTCGGCTTTGCTGGGAGGAAAAAGTAAAGCAGGCGGAGAGGATGTGATGATGTAGTCTGCATACATCATTTCCATTTCATTTCCGAAGAGAAAGTATAGCGAAAAGCGCTAAACGTAAAACAGAGCTCATTGCTTTAATTTTCAGAGTTTTGAGTGTAATGAAGGAGCAGTCGAAATGAAAGTAAGTTTGGGGAAGGTAATCGGACGTAAAAAGAGAAAACGAATGGGCCATCCGCGTAATGGTAAATGATGTGGCATGCTTTGATGATGACGATGATGATGAGAACTTTTTTTACTTTTTTTCCTTCCTAAAACTGTCATCATAACAAGTAAAATGAACGAACAATTTCATTAAGCAAATGGTTACCTATTTTCACGGTAGTGCACTGTAATGACGTTACAGTAAAAAAGAAAACCCAGGTTGTGGATTTAGATAATGCTTCAGTCATATCATACTTACATTGTATGTATTTAATTGCAATGAAATAATGAAATTAATTCGGTCCCAAGAAAAGAGCGTTTCCGTCACAGTTTGATGGGTTTCCAACTTAAAGTACTAAAAATGCAGCAGTTTATACACAACTTTTCTCTTTTACACCCATCGCCAGCATTTTTATTATAATTATTTCCAAGAGCTTTCAGAAACTTTTTGGCTAGGAAATAAAAATAAATTCAAAAGTGCATCGACAACAAGGTGGCCAGAAATTCGAGTCCAGACAGGACATAATAAAAAAGGTACTGTCCAACCTTTTCTTTAACTCGATTTTTGTTGAAAATGCATTTCTGCACAATTCACTGCCAACTTTGTGTGCTGTATTATGCACCAAGTAATATTGCACAGAAAACTCGTTCGGAACAGAAGTGCATTCTTTCGTACATGCCAAAGTATATACATAGTTATTCATATATACCTATGCGATTCATCCTTTAATCGCAAGTTATTTTAAAAGTTGGATTGGAACCAAATATTCAACTTTATTTGACCAAAAACCAAGTTCGTATTGCAGACAATAAAACTATTCCTGGAAAGGGAAATTTCTGCAATAAACATCATCATGGGGAAATTCCGTTCACCCACCACACCACGACGTTCTTTTTCAGTACCAGTCTTCTACTGACTGCTCTAGTTCATTTGACTGCTGCTGATGCTGCTGCTGGCCTCCCTTTTTTGACGTTGTTCCAACGGACATTTTGTTCACATTTTCTTGTCGTCAACAAAGTTATTTGTTTGTTGAGCTTGCTTTTATACGTCCCGTATCAGCAGTACCTTTTGAATTATCATGAACTAAACTTTTTGTTCTTTCTACTACGGGAATAATGGTAAAAACACCGGTAAAAAGTTACTCATGTCAGTGAGTCACAACTTGTTTTGTAATCATATGAACTCAAAGGAATTTTATATGCATGTAACTATCTTTACGACATATTTGTTCCTGCTACTACATATACTGATACATTGAGTTTAGTTAAACATTTCACTTGATATTATTGCAAATCCATAAATTCCTAGTTGGGTCGAATGGAATGTTGTTTAGAAGTTTTATTGCTATTATTAAACCAAATCGTTCAATAGTAAAAGCACGAATTTGAACAAATGCAATGTTATAAAAAATGCCTAGATAAGCGGAAATGGCAATTGTAAAACTCGTCATCGATATACATGTACCATACCATCCTGCTGTTATATCAGATACGATTATTCGTGTAATCTAAGCAGATTGAGATTGACGACTTGAACCAGTTCTGCGTGATAATGTAGCTGATCAAATATGTTGGGCATACAAACTTGGTTTCTACAATGAACAAATACAAGAACTGCAACTACTGAACCTGTGCGTAGTAAAGAATAAACCCAGAGAATGAGGGTAAGAAGCTAAATCGGTACACAACTAAAGTATTTACAACACCAGTTAAATATAACACGTCAATGAAAAGCTCTTTTGTATTTTTTTCTGAAAGAGATAAAAACGTTGCTTCCCACACGGTTCACGGTTCAATAACATGAAGACGCCAATAGTAAATAAAACGATAATAATTGTTGTGCAGAGGAGAGAAAGTAAATTGTAATTATTGGTAAATCATAAGATCACTAAAATGCAGTGCGACGAAGCGACAAAAAATTTGATTGTCAATTACGAATACATTTATGTTGGTACGTACAATGTACACTTTCATACATGTATACTAATGCTTACAAGAATAACTGGTGGTGAATGAAAGAAAAACATGAGAAAAAATCGTTTCGATTCCTACTTCTCTGAGGATACACTTTTGGATGAACTTCAAATTTCAGCCATGCATGTGGTGAAACTTGGCTTAACTAACTACACGTGTGAGACAGAAAAAGCTGACAAGATTTCAGGGAAAAAACTTTATTGCTTTGTACGGGTGGATAAAAACGATCCATTTTATTTATTATAACAAGAAAGAATGCATGTACGCTTTAATTTATCTGTTTATCTGTGTCGACCAAATTAACTCTAAACAACTGTCTGCAAAATCCTTCCGATATTCCAAATAACAGTTTTCCGCATGTAACCAATAATCTTCTTTAGCATTGAGGCATGCAAGTGTACACTTGAGACAGATTGTCAGTAAAAAGTGCACTTGAATTTAACAGTTATAAAAAAGCAATAGAAAGCGGCGACACAAAGCTCAAGTCAATATTACTTTTTAATGATTTTAGCGATAGATTGCTTTGGCATCCCGTATTTTTAACTAGCGTTTTGTAAAACATTTTTTAATGTCATAATTTCATAATAGAAATTTTCTAGCCGAGATGTTGAGCGTTGAAACCAAAACTAATATGAAGTGCCCGACAACAAATATCATTGACCTTTGTCAACTTTCTAGAAGAGGAAACACTTGTAATAATCATATATTGTTATTATTATTATTTTTCGTATGAAAAATGTCATGCCTTCTATTTTGTCACCAATGTCCATTTATTATTGCTGTCTCTTAAAAGCTTGCAAAAAATCAAAATGTGAATTTCACAGCATGCCGCACAATAAAGCGACTGTTAAAAACTCTTTCTTATCTGTTATGGCTATCTACCAAAAGATGATGTATTTTGATAACAATAATAATATATAAATATGGATGTGTGTTCCCGTCATTCCCCTATAGAATGCTGCTTCCATGTCTCTCTCTATCTGTTGTCGCATCTTCCTCACACCCCGCAAAAAGATGGATGGATTTGATACAAAGGGAAAAAATGAAAAATAAGATAGCTGCTGCAAAGCTATGTTCTCGCCTGGTCTCTTCTGAGAAATAAAGGCAGAGCCGACCGAACATCAGCATTAATTCCATAATGACAGTTTACTATGCTATCAATCAACGGGGATCATCCATCACAAATATTTTCGCATGATTGAATACCGGAATCCTTTTGCTTCTATAAAAAGATATTCATCTTGCGTTGCATTTCATATTGAAAGGCTTTACCCAATCTTTTTTGAATACCAACACGGCTTTATGATTTGCGATAAAATAAAATTACCGCACTGCCGCAACCACATTTTTGCAAAATTGTGAAGCAAGTATAACAACAGCTTGTTTAGCTTAGCATTATTTAAACTTTATTTGTAAAAAAAGTGGTTCTGATGGTGCAGCAGACTTTGCAAAAATTCCGATTTCGTGCGAATATAAAATTTCATTTTAACATCATCAAACTTCCTTCATATCTTTAGCTATTAAAAATGAGCAACTTTTCCACAAAAGTAATTGATAAAGATTCTTGAAATTGTTAACATGTTACCACACACATTTATTCGCCACAACTGCATGGTAAGCAGTTGGCATTGTATGTATGTTGAGGGCAATTAAAACGTGCAAAAATAAAAATAAATGAACAAGGAATGTTTTGTAACTTTTAATTGCTTAATGGTCACATGCCTACCTACACAATTAGTTATTCCGTTTTACATTATGCGGTGAAAATTACAAATAACCTGAGCACCTTCACACAAAGCCTTCTTCTAATGTTAGCAATTGTGTATGCAGTGACGACAAAAAAAATAATAGTTTTGTTGCTCGTTATCCCGGTCATTTGTGTAAATTTGCATGCAAAATTTTGCAGTTTGGCCATACCTGAGGTGTTTGCTTTTGCATATATCCATGTACTTTTCTCGTCATTAACGCACAAACAAGAGATAAAAAATACAATCGTCATCAGTGGAAACCAGTTGATACTACTACCAATATGTATTCCCTCGGTAGTACGTTGATGACTGCAAGCAATAATGACAGCTAAACTCTTGTTTTATTTTTCTTGGTATTTTTCCCTTTTCAAAGAAATAGATTTAATACATGGTGGTGCAGGAAAAAAATATGCAAATGTGACAGCATCTTTTTCAAATTACTGACTGAGCCTCAATTATTTGCTTTTTACAGCAGATTATAAACTAAATCCCATGATCACTTTGCAGTTCATCATGCAGCATTGTTTAACCTGCTTGTGTGTGTTCATTATATTTTTAAGTAATGAATACAAATGGGTCATAATTTTATGAGTGAGGATGAGTGATGATG
>JAANSP010001381.1:0-15604 GCA_036850745.1 Homidia socia
GAAAAAGGAAAGTGAATTAAAAAAGAAAGAAGTGATGATGCTACCAACAACACGCTCTAGTCGTTGACTTTCTTTCATTTAAGTTGTATTCATGCCACTTTAGTGAACTGGTAGCTATATAAACGTATACGCTCTTTAGGATGCTTTCACTACTACTACTACTGCTACATGTTATATACATTGCCTCTTTGCTGCCCATCCTTTTCCCACTCAAGATATCTATTTGAGACAAAACAAAAAGTTTTTTTCACTTTACCCAACGTTTCATCTGGTTTGAAATCAAAGCACGAGCATCATCAGAACCAAGCCTGCCACGCCACAACGAAACGGTTGACTGAACAGGTCTTTTTAAATCCCATCAACTTTCTCACGGTCATACTTTAATCTTTCCTCATGACTGTCAACTGTGAGAATGTCGTGTGTTGTCTTGAAGAACACACACCTACAGCTACTTGGCTATATCCGCTGTATATATATATACATACATATTTGTGGCATTTTTCTACATTTCCTTGCAGAGTCTTTTATCAAAATGAAAACATTATCATTCATTAACAACAATAATAATAAATAATAATGCTTATTTACTTGTCTTTGTTTTTAAAATTTTAAAGAAAAGTGAAATGATGATACTTTCTTTCTAATGAGTTGTACAAAATGTTTCCTTATAGTCTGGTCTGGTGACAAGGAGAAGAGTAAATAAACCTCACGATAGGCATGCAGCATAGCCAAGTAGTGAAGCCACATGTTTTCAACTTTTTTTATTGTTTATTTATTGAAACGATTACAAAAAATTCAAAATTTTGATACCCAAATACTTTGCACTTAAAAATCTCCGATGATAGGCGACATAGTTCTGCGCTGCGCTTCAAAACATTTAAAATCGTTAGACAGACAGACGGACATTGTGAAATTCACAAGTGGCTACGCGACTTAATAATTTATTAAAAAAATTCAAAATTTTGATACCCAAATACTTTGCACTTAAAAATCTCCGATGATAGGCGACATAGTTCTGCGCTGCGCTTCAAAACATTTAAAATTTTTAGACAGACAGACGGACATTGGGAAATTCACAAGCGGCTACACCGCTTAATAATTTATTATACAACAAAAATAATGGCTTGTTTTGTTTCTCTTTTTTGGGGAAAAGCTACTACTACCATTAACAACTGCTGAAGTAGCAAACAATAAACTAGGTGCATACTACCCAGGTGGCTAACAGTTGTTTGTGTTTCTGATGTTTTTTTGTAGAGAAAAGCGACTTTATCCTCAATGTAAACGTTTGTACCGACTTTCATTCTTTTTTTGCCTTTCATTCCATTCTTCAGTTTAATTCCACAAGGATAAAGGTTCAGTCAGAGTGTGAAAATGATGCGGAAAAAGGGGAAACAAGTTAAAATGTGCCAGTCAGCCGCCATACTGCTTGTGGCAATGCTGATGGCAAGAATGATGCATGGCGACGCGACTTGATGGAACAAAAAGTTTTGACTTTCACCTGCCATGAGAAAAAAATGCGACAAAAGAAAGGCCTTGTTTGTGAAATGATATAGCAAAGTCGTTGTAATATTTCTCCTAATAAACCCTGCCGCTACACACATTGTTTAGCTTTATTGTTGATATACACTCTTCTTGTCCGTCGCTCACTCAACATGAATGTTGATACTGTTGATATTTCTCTTTTCATTGGGAAAGCGTATGCCTGAATTTGTTATTTCCTGAATTTCCCATTTTTTATAGGGTTTCTTCCATGCAACTTTCTCTGAAGCAGGTATTACTTTTTTGTTTAACCAGCGGAGCTAGTACAAGTAAAAAAAATCATTGGATGATGACAACGAGCAGAAGAAAGTACAATATAAATAAGAAAGGTAAAGCTTCCCATCCTACAAAGTTTGTACAGCATTTTTGGAGAAAAATAACAAAGCAAAAATAATGAAAGTTTGTCTTGTCAATGCACAAGAAGCAATTGTCTGTCAAGTATGGATGCTATTCAAGTGGATAGAACGATGGGACAAGCAGTTTATTTATTTATTTATCAATAATCGTATATGATAACAAAACAATGTATTATATATCACTTGGAAAAATACGCGATAATATTTTAGATTGAAAAGATAAACAATATAATAATATAAAAATAATACGAGGAGGATGGGGAAACGGTTTGTTGAGAGGGTTGAATACAGAGAAATGGGCTTTGTTTTCAAAACTTTTGCATGCATGTCGTTTGTCTTCAGGAAATAGACTGTTTTAGCTAATTTTATAGAATTGAAATCTCCTTTGTCTTGTCTGGAATTTTATTTAATTGTTGACTTGTGTGCTTTGACATAAAGACACGTTTGTAGATAAATTGAATAATTTGTAAAAAAAAAAACTCGTTGACATTTTGTTTCTGAATTTAGTATTGTGCAGAAAGCTTAGGCAAGGCAGTTTAGCGCGCAGAAAAGCAGTAATATGCTGAATTTCCAAATGCAGGTAGAGATCAGGAAGCCTGGAATTAAAAAGAGGTAGAATTTACTGGAAAGCAGTGTACAGAGTTGAGTGTACAAAACGACGATAGTAAAATATCAGCAAGAAACAACGTTATCTCGGCTTGGAGAAGTGAAATTGATACGACCTGGCTCTCTAAATAAGCTGGAAACGTGATATTAGCGTATTAGTAAATATTTACGTAGTTGAGCACATGTTGGATGTGCGAGCATTATTTGATGCGTGTCTAAAGGGCATTTGGGTAAGTAAGTATAGCGGATCCGTTTCAATATAATTTGTAAAATAATACCAAAATTTCTTGGAATTACAATCTTTGAGTTTTTGTACTGTGGAGTGCAGATATTCTGTACCAGTGATAAAGGAAAATTATGAAAAATAAAAAAATATGAGCAATAGACGAAGAATAAAAATACATACTAACGAGTTCTGAGACTGGAAATAATAAATTGCTAGCAAAACTGTCAAGCAGATTCTAAAATGACGGAATTTCATTATAAAATTGACGCATTACAACTGTGAAAAATGTGGGGAATGGCTAAATGCACAGAAACATTGTTAATGCAAATGAAAATTAAGCTCACAATTCCATTGTTTCTTGGAAAGCATCAGTAAAAATGAGTGCCCTATTTAACTTCAGTTGATAAATATTTATGAAAAGTTGAGGGCACAAAGTAATGTTCAACGACAACAATGGGGTGAAGTGCAATTAGCATTCATTTCATTTTTAATGAATTAGCTAAGCAAACTAAAAAAATACTCGTGATCTGACGACAACGTTGACAAAGTAAGTAATTCATCTTAGAATTAATTACATTTGTACATTACGAACCGTAAACATGAAATTTGCATGTATGCATAATTAATTCCAGAAGCAAAGATTAATGCTGAAAATTATGAATAATGTACGCATGGTTTGAAGCAAAACGAAGCATTCGCAAATGAATTCATCTTTAAAAATAAATGTAACTCGACGACAATGTAGGTCACCAACAGATTTATGTACTAATTTGAAATTTAAAGCGAAAAGTACACAAACAGTTAAAAATGCTGTTGACAGATTAGCGATAAATTTGTTTTCTTTAATGTGAAAAATTATGGCTATCCTTTTGTTTTATATGTTTTTGTCATTTTTTCCACACTAATTGGTAATTTGCTTGTTTTTCAAATTTCAGAGAATTTCAACGTTTTGTACGAGAAAAACTGGACGCTTGCAGTGGAGGAGGAACTGCGTCGATTTGAAGAGAATGTAGCGGCACACGCACTGAAGCTCGGCTATGACGGGAACAACAGCAGAGAAATCCCTGATCTACATTGGTCCTTTAGCGGAGCCTTGCTCTACTCTGTCAGTATTATTACCACCATTGGTGAGTAAAGTGCCTCACTTAATGTCACTTGCACCCGCTTCTCTTGTCATTTACTTGTTTACTGCTGCATACTACGCCAATAAGCTAAACACTTTGGCTACCACAAGACCACATGATATATCAATGAATTAGAATATATCCTGTTTAGAGTAGGCATGTATGGACCATTCGTAAAAGTCTATTCGATTGTTCCTTTTTCCTGCGAAAGCGCAAAATAAATAGAAAGGATGGGCGGAGAGAAATATATTAAGTCAAAATTGCATATTTTTGCTTTTATGTTTTCCAGGAAAAAAATTATGGCATAATTTTTTAGTGTGTAAATACTTATTTTTGTGAAAGTAAATACGTTACCATACTGGAAAGATGAAAATAACTTTTTTAAATGTATTTTAAGCAGAAATATTACAGAATCTTTTCCACTTTTCTGTTATCAAATTCAATGAAAAAAGATTCACAAAATTACAATATTTATTTATTATTTTATTCGAAATTTTATTTGGGAGTTGCATTTTTTATTTGTAAAAATTAAATTTATTTTCCAGAAATGTTGAATGCATAGCCTCGTGCGATTTACATTGCAAAGTAATCTTTCAAATATTTTCTCGCCTGTCATCATCCGCAGCACTTGCACTCTACGGATAATCCAATCCGATAGCCCGACGACAATTATTCAACTTTAATTTGCATTTCAACCAATCATCATAAGCGTCAAGAAAAGTGTTCCTATTATTTCAAAGACTGAGTAATAAGCTATGCGATCATTTGTATGGATAAATTCAGCGATATCATAATATCAATTTATTTCCATAACTTGATAATAATAACGCGGAAGTGGGGGAATATAATTCATTTTTGTGTCCCAACAATTACCATACTTCCAAAAACGGAAGAATATCCCACATTAAATGTCTTCCAGCGTACCACCATCCCTATACTTACGTTTTCGTTGCGTGAAAAAATTCCGTGTGGGGAACAGAAGCCTTGTCGGCAAAATGATTTATGCTAATAACCACAAATTTGAAATTTATGCTGCTTCGTTCCTGTCTTATCATGAAAAAATATGTTGAAGATTCATTTTTAAGAGTTTTATGGATAACAATGATAGCATAATAATAATAATAGTGATAACACGTAATATATTTACATTGCACTCCAGGGCTGTATTTCTCATACTAATGCCACTAAACAACTTGAGAATGTGTCTTGTGGTGTGTAACACACTACGTTTTTTGTCATGTCTGGATAACGTGAAAGTCTTGTCTTGTTCGTTGTTCAAGTATTTGCGCATGGCATGTCTGCTGCATAGGATCCTTGTCAAAAAAGTGGAAATGCTTGTTCTAGAATGATTGGGAAGCTTCTGGAAAATACAATATGTTGTATAAGATCCATCTCGCTATTAAAGCCATATTAAATTATGCCATTAATCTGCAATTAATTAGAATCAAAAGGTAATTAAAAATAATTGTATTGATTTGGGGATTGCATTTTGCCTTGGAAAAAAATTACCACATTTTTTGGCTAATTACCGGCAAGTTTCCGTAGTGGCAGAAATTATGGAAGGAATGAAATGCCAAAAATTATACAAATGAACTGGTGCTTAAACAGTAGCAACGCTAAATGCCAGTAAAGTGGAGAAAATCCAAGCGGAGGAACTAACAAAATCAAGGATTTTCCGCACGTTTGGGTCGATTAAACTTTCAACAATAAGTTGAGACAGGCACGTTATTATATTAACACGAAAAATTTGTCTCTGCTGCTATACCACACATAATTTTGGCACGGAATTGAGATGAAAAAGAATAAAAAGAATAATAAACTCTAAACAAAAGTAGCAGCGTACGGATATATTACAATGCCGTTACTCTGTCTTCATTTAGGGTTTATCACTTACTTTTACGCTATATTATTTTCTGGATGTTTACTTCATGCTGTTAAATTTGGCAAAAAGACAACTTTTGCGGAGGAAAAATGTTACAACAACAAAAAAAGTTTTGGGAATCATAAACCCTTTTTAGTGCAACTCAAACTATACGAACAAGTCGGCACCACCATTACTACTAGCGGTTTTACCCAGTAGTAGTAATGGTGGTGGCGGCGGTGGTAATGAGCTGATGATAGACTGCGGGAAATTAATGGGAAAAGTAGACCCAAGTCGTGCTTTCATTTATTTCCAAACACATAAAAAAGCAAGAAAAACCAGTTGCAGGCTCAGCCAAGCTGTTATAATTATCCAACCTCATAATATTTTTTTCCATTGTTTCTCGCTTTAGCTAGACAGTTACAGCAAAAAAAAAGTTGAAAAAATGTCGTTTTCCCCATTTCAACTTTTATGCACGCCATGTCCGTCCAGTAAAACGGTTATCTATAAATCGTTGCCAATAAAAATAAGAGAATTTTGTGGAGCAATAGTAAAATTTAAATACACACTAAAAGGCCACCTGTGGAAAGTTAAATTAATAATTTAGACCAAATTTAAATACACTTGCATCAAGATACCTATGCAAAGTAAAAATCAAGCAACCGTTTCAAATCATTTTTAGCACCATTTTACTTTCTCTTTTTATACACCGTCCTCATCGTAAAAAATTGGCTGTTACATATGCCTACCTACATACAATAGCTCCATTAGCTTCAACAACTACTACTATACTAATAATAAAGTGGGCTACTTCTTCCACCTTGGCCATTATAAAAAATAGCCGGAAACAAGGAGAGAACAAAATGATGATAAAGAAAATGACCCACTTTACTTTTATTTTCTTACACACTTTTTGCAAGTAACGCAAGCCATTTTTCTACAGAGAAGAAAACATCCACTTTTCTGTCCTCTTCTCTCTCTCTCATTCTCTCTGGAAGTTACACAATATTTTACCATCATCATGATCATTGGTGAAGGAATCTCCTTTTTCCCTTTCTCTTCTTTTTCTTCTTCAGGGGAAAAACTTGATATGTTGCGACTTAATTGCTGTAAGCATACTACATATTATCTTCTCTTCTCTGAGCTCTCCTTTGTCCAGATACTTTTTTTGCTACAGCAGTCATCTTCATTTTTTCTCTGATATGTTCCTCCTTCCAGCTCCTCTCCAATAAGAAATATTACATTTTCTGCAAAAGCAATATATAAAACACCTATAAGAAATATATTTAGAATGTGAGCAGAGAGTCATTCACCCAAAAGGAAAAAAACGCCTTTTATAACAATAATAATATGATATTGTTGCTACGGTAATAATGCACTTGTGCTTCTTCTGCTGCTATAGATATAATAGCTAGTGTACTCCTGTTACAAAGTGAAATGCCACTACATCATAATAATACCATTATCATTATTAATGCTAAGGTTGATCATTGTTCGTGTAGCAACAAATGCGTTTATCTAGAAAGGAAATATTTACCTCGCTGTCTGTATGTTGCAGCCACCGACGCTGCTTCCTGTTGTAATAGTTATCAAGGTTATAGATTATATTTACAAGGAGCAAGTTGGTCCGAGAAAACAAGTGATTGTATAGTAGTGCCATCATTGTTTGCCGTCGTATTACATATCATCTCTTTAGGTTTTTTTCTTCTCTTTTTGCTACAATTTGTTTAAGGAAAGTTGGAGAAGCAGAAGCAGCAGAAGAAAAAAAATATATAAAAGGAAAGGAAGAAAACCAATCTTGAGAAAAAAGTGAGTTGTTGTAAGTAAAGTAAAAAAGAAGAAAGTTGATAAGGAGTTGTGCTTCTTTTCTCTGCTTCGTTTTTTCTACATATAATAATAGCCAACCACCACTACTATTTCTATCTTCATCATTATCATCGTTCTCATGGAGTATTACGCTAGTGGCACACAAACTCCTCCGTCCTTTTCTTCCTTCATCTCTCTACAACATTTCCCATGGCGATGACATATTACTTATTACTACTAGCAGTAGTGTGTGCTTCTTCAAAGAAAAAAAATTGCAGATAGGGATTTACAGATATGCCGGTTAGACACCATGACGACGATCAAGAGAGCGTCACTGGAGTAGGACCACACACGCAACTGCTGCTGCCGCTGCTACTTACTGCACTGACGTTACACACGTTTTCATTTTTTTCTTGGTTCTAAAAAATAGACTGCTAGAATGATGATGATGATATGCGTTGTTACGAGATTTAACTGGATATTGCTATTTCTAAACGGCCTTGTAAGATGTAGGCTTTAGTTAGGTAGATGAAAGCGCCGCATGTGATTTGTTTTGTCGTTGGTGGTGGTGCATGGATATTTCGTGGTGGATGTCTATTTAAAATTTGATGGGATAATACATGCCCAACTCTCCTTTGTTTCTTTTGTAATGAGTTATTGTGAAGAGGAAGAAGAAGAAGGTAAAGGCATGCTCTAGTGTGCAGTAGTATAAATGCATGGTAAAATATCGCCAAGGCTTCCCACAAAGCTTGCCCATTTATTACCCTGCTTCTATTTATGTATAGGTATTATTTACTCTGCTGACGTTCCACCAGAAATGCAGTGAACAGCAAAAGAATCTTATCTGGCGAATTTTTTAAGCATATTTTTGAAATACTTTTGTAGCAGCACAGCGGTTTCCCTTTCCCTTTTTCTCTTTGAGCTACTGAACGTGAGTCTATTTCTGTTGTGGAGTGCTTGTCTACAATTTTTTCCCCTTGACTTGACGTCCTACTTTTTTCATTTTCGATCACGCTGCTTCTGCAAAACATAATATTCGTTTAAACGTGAGTCTATTTCTGTTGTGGAGTGCTTGTCTACAATTTTTTCCCCTTGACTTGACGTCCTACTTTTTTTCATTTTCGATCACGCTGCTTCTGCAAAGCATAATATTTATTTGCTTGCATGGGATCATATTTATTTGCTAAGCTGAGAGTGCCCTGGGAAAAAAGGATAATTGACTGACCGAGTGCAGGTTTGGCGGTAGTGCCAATATGTATACATTAAATGCTGTGTGCATTATAGATAATGGTGTTGCCGACGTAAGTTGCAACGTCAGGACCATTTAAAAAACGTTTCCCTTATACTTATCCCCCTGATGCACTCTGAATTTTAACAAGTGAATTATTTCTTTTAAATAGTTTCTGGGATGCACAACATGCATTTGTAGCTGCACCAACCAGCTACCTACACTTTAAACAATTTTTTTGCCACATTCCAGCAGAATATCATGGATCGGCTTTTATTTTCCTCGAGTGCGTAGATGTCATTGTCGGTTTAGATAATTGAAGATTCCAACATGTCACATACTTTAAAAAATAGAAAACAGGAGGACAAGAGGACAGGAGGAATGTTTAAAAAGGGCTTCAGTCACACTAGTAATATGCCATGGACACACAGGCAAAACCAGATTCCCCTCTTGCTGCTGCATCACCTTCTTGTTCATGTACCAAACAAGCAACAGTATTGGCGCTATGATGTGACGATGACGATGATGATGGTGGCACTAGCATTATTCCCGCATGTTCCTTCCGGACAATAGGACGTACACAAAAGCACTAATCTCTTTCCTTAATTTGAACACATGTAAGGTTTTCAGCTAAAAGGGAAGAAAAAGGGATTCCGTGAGGAGCACCACCACCACTGCTGCCATGCATAACAAAAGCACTACTTTCCCTTCATTATGCAGCATAACACCTCCTTTTTCCACTACATTCATTCATTCATACTAATACTCTCCTTTTCCACTTTCCCTCAACTTGGTTCAGTGTATGTACATACTTATCATATCCATGCAGCATGCCGTTGAAAGATTACATATTGTTCGTAACAATAATACTTACTTGCTCAAGTCATGATGGCTTGGCTTTCGCTTTTTTGCTATTATTACATTTTTTTCTGGTGGTGGTGGATGTTGCAGGGAAGATGGTGATATGAGGAGGAAGAAGACCAAGGTTTTTCCTCTATTATTTCTCCTGCTCATTGGGAATAAAGATTTTCTTTTTTTTCTCTTTCTCTCTCTCTCTCTTCATTGCTTTCTTTCGCTTTATTCATCTCCCATTTTCCCCGTCCTTTTTTTCTCCGTCATTGTGTGTCGTGTGTGTTTGAAAAGAACCAAGAAGCTCATCGAATTTGCACATCATCTTGTTTCAAGGCCACCCTTTTGGGAGGTAGTCGAAAAAAGCGCAAAGTATTATTGGTAATGTCTGATGCACGGGATAGATCCATTGTAGAGGCATTGTAATTTTGCAAGGGACAAAAATGCGGATATAGAAATAAACAACTTTTTTTGTTTTTATGGTCAAGTCTCCCAATTTAAATAACTTAAAAAAGTATGCTTGGTTAACGAGAGATTTTTTTAGCGAGACTACCACCTTAAAATCTTGCGGCAATTTCGGTACTAACAAAAAAGATGAGCAAATAGGTAGCTCCTGGCACTGCATTCCTTCTTTTCCTTTTGTGACTTGTCTACCACCATTATCCACAGCAATATAATCTTTCTTTTTTTGCTCACGACACTTTTACATGCATTTCATGGAAATAGAGTTGGCGGCGGTGGTGGAAAAAGAGAATAATAATATTGGTTGCATTGTATTGCCAGAGCCATCAGAACAAGGCCTGTTTCTTCCCCTCCTCTTTTCTCTCAATTTTAACAAAGCTGAAAATATGTGCCGCTAAAAAGGGTTTTTCTATACTGCAATTTTTCAAAGCTGTAGCTCATGCCATTTGTTAACATTTCCTGTGAACAAAAAAAGTTTACACAGTCAATTTGTTTTGTTTTTTTGCTAAATCTTTTACTATATCCCTCGTCAAAAAATCTTTTTAATTGCCTGTTGTTAAAAACAACAACTCATCAGAGCTTTCCAGCCCATCATTTTTGTTTACTTATTTTTTTTCTCTGGCCAACCCCGGTCAAAATAAAGCCAGTAAAAATACAATAGAATCCTTATCTATTACTGCGACAGTCAGCCTATTTAGAATTCAGATCAGCAAAAAAACGTGTCTAAACTGTCTTCCTGACGGTGTCCTCATAATTTTCGAAATTTAGTGATAGTGTCAGTGCATTCTAAACGAGAAGCACATCGGCATTATTTTATTTTTTCGGGACACGTGCAAAAGTAGGAGTGTATGTACACGAACTGCAGCAACTCCTCTGCTTTGCCTTCTTTAACTACCACTTTATTACTTTCCTTCTTTTCATTAGCCTTTTGTTCTTTTAAGAAGCAGACAAACTTGTTAACCAGGTTATAAAGGTGTATCTATTTCAGAGCAAGTTCGACTCAAAATATTAAATGGTAGGGATAGCAACAGCAGCAAGCAGCAGGAGAAAAATACATAGAAATTCCAACTTTTACCACCGCCGCCGCCACCACCACCTGATAACTCTCTATTATTTTTATTATTATACTTTTGACCGGGTGTTTTACAAACTTTTTCAACAAACTTTGAAAAAGTATTTACAGCAAGAAGGAGTTCACTTTTTCATCCTCATGCTAATAAAGACATGTGCTTCTCCCTCTCTCTCTTCTCTTGTTGTAATAATAATAATAGTGCTCGCTCCCTTGGCAAAGAAAACTGAGAGGTAAATATGATGAGGTGATGCTGCTGTTACTGTTGGATTCCACGGTGGAAAAAAGTGGAGGAGGATATTAGAGAGGAAATGACTTTTTCTTATTAGTTTTATTACCGTTTATAAATTATAACTAGCAATGGACCTTCTCTCTCTCTCCCTCTCAAGTAAAGTCATGCGTCATTGGATTAAGGGAAAAAGTTGGTCTTCTCAGTTTCCACTCATCTTTTTCCTCCTCCAATGGTTTCGTCATTAACATTTCAAAAGTCATTTTTTATCATCCTCCTGCCACCCCATAAATATGTTATGAGTACGCCGGCGGAGTGCAAGTTATTTTTTTAGCAAACTTGCTGCTGCTTTATAAATGCGTGACTACCACCTCCAGATATATGCTCTATTGTAAGTGTACATCTCCTCCTACACTTGCTGCACCCAAACAAGATGAAGAAAAAAATAACTTTTAAAGTTTTACAGTTTCTTACTTGATATGAGGGAGGACGACGAGCAAAAAGAAGAAGAAGAAAAGGAATAATGCAATTATTAAATAGACTCTTCTTCTTTATTTCTTCAGCTTCCTCTGCATCTATCTACTTGCGTTATAATAGCATGTAATTTATATTAAACGACCAATGTAGTCAGAACGAATAAAACGAATTAAACACATACTTTCAGTAAGACGCCAAGTATCTATGAATTCAAAGAAGAGGACCTCACATTTTTGCTTCATTACACTCATCACACAATTTCCTCCGAACATGTGTATACTTTCCCTCTTGACATTTTTTGTCCCCTTCCTCTAATGTCGATTTTAAGCAAGTATAAAAAGCGTACCTGTGTAGAAAAGGAATAAAAATGAGGACTCTTCCAACCCTATTACCGCTGGGGCTTGTAATAGTCGAAGTAACTGACTGAAACTTTTTTTGCGAATAATCAAACAAAGACTTGCAGCAGTCAGATAGATGCATGGAAAGAGTGACTAAGGAAACGCCAACGCGGACAGGAAATGAAGCATGAAAGGAGTGCAATTCTGAGAAAATTTTGTCGATTTCAAATATATACTATATGGAGCATACCTATGTGTGTTACTTACACGGATAATGAGGCAAAGTAGCACACATCAAGCAGTATTAAGAGAGTTGCGACTGTTGCGAGGACATGTCAAAATTTTATTATCTTCTTAATAACTACTTTTCTAGCAAAAAAGTTGGTCCATGCGAAAACAAATATTATGCAAATTGAAAAGAGTCGAGCGAAATTAGGTACTGCAAGTGGTAAGAAAGATGTTCAAATAAATAATATGATTTTCTCAATTAAAGTTCAAAACTCAAGTCAAGGAGCTTGTATTAATGTGCTTGTGTGTAGGAGAAAGCTATTTCTTTGGGATTACGTCTACAGTAGTGTCCATGCCATCGAAAACATTTGGCCAACGTTAAACTCCACACGTTATACATACGCATCCTACTACAGAGAGAACGTCACATGAAAATTATCATGTTTGTAAGGCTATTTAAATTTTGACCACCTCACCTAAATCGACATATAAAAACGCATGTATTATTGCTGAAAACTTGGTTCAATTTACTTCACACGCTGAAAAAAACTTTTTTTTCTTTTTTGTGTGAAATCAAATAGGTTATACGGAGATACCAACATTCTGAATACTGTATGTCAACACCTGTAAAAATTGCAAACATGGCCAGTTTCATCTGCCCTTCTCTACGTACAACCTAAAAACATCTTCGTTTTAATCTACTCTACTGTGCTAATGCAAGATGAAAAAAAAATTCTCCGCTTTACGTCAAAAATAAATATCTTTCCGTCACGTTTATACTGCCTGGTGTGCAGAAATTTATATGCATAGGTACTCATAAGGAACAGAGTTAATTACCATCATCATAATTAAAAGTGAGTAAAAACAGCACTTTTGCTTCTGCTGCTGCTGCTGGTGCTGAAAGAGAATATGTGTTTTGAGTAACAAGACTGGCTGTTGAGCTACTTACAACAATTATTTACTTATTACTTGAGCAGCAAGAGCAGAGGAAAGAAATAGTACAGTCAGAGCAGCAGCAGCAGCAGCAGCATTATTAGTACAGGAAATGCTTTCATCACATTTTTTTTGCTGCGTAGGCAAGCAGCAGTAGACAAAAAGTATGTACAACAGAGCGAGACGTGTCCTGTTATGCCTCTCTACTTGAGCAACATTTTGAAATTATTAGTGTGCTTAAGCTAAACATTTTAGCATGACATGAAATGAAAGAAGAAGAAGAAAAATTAACGGTTTGCTGTGAAAGTAGTAGTGCTGTCTACTAAATAATAATGCTTTACTGACAAAAAAGCACTTTCATCATGATGATGATATGGTCGTTTGAGTTGTCATAGTTAAAAGCAGCTTCTTCCCTTTTCAAAAAATATAGATGCATGTGTATTTTGAGATTAGTGTCGGATGAGAGGTTAAGAAATTGCGTGCTGTTTGCTTGCTCCCGATGATGATGATGGTGACGACGCTGATGCAATAATACAACAAGAGCGATGCTGCTATACTTGAAGTAAACTTGAGAAAATGAGTGAGTTTCAGTGAATGTAGCGTAACGCAAAAAAAANAGGTTAAGAAATTGCGTGCTGTTTGCTTGCTCCCGATGATGATGATGGTGACGACGCTGATGCAATAATACAACAAGAGCGATGCTGCTATACTTGAAGTAAACTTGAGAAAATGAGTGAGTTTCAGTGAATGTAGCGTAACGCAAAAAAAACTAGAAGCAAAAGTGAGAGATGGAGAGAGACAGAGGAAAAAAGGGAGAAAGCGAGCATGATAATATGGCCTGGTCTTTGTTGAGGGTTGAAAATGTCAGTAAAATGTCAGAACAAAGTATCAAGTGCGGAGGAAGGAGAAGCAGAAGAACAAGTGGGTAGATTTTTTTAGAGTGCAGCCATTGGTAAAATTTCCATTTACTCACTCCTGACGATGATCATGATGGAGTCAGCAGAGAGAGGAGAGACAATGAGAGTGAGTAAAGAGGAGAGAGATGAAAGGGGCTGTGTTGATGATGATGACCTTACCTTTAAGTACAAGACACATGTTGTTGGTGGATGGGTAGGTGTAGACAGGCAGGCATGCACCCACTTTTTATTACCAAGTTTACTACGTCGGGTTATATTACCTAAATAGCTGTGTTGACAAAATAATAATGGTGTGGTGGTGGTGGTGTGGTGTACTTATACCGGATATTTGCTACAGTAGTACGGGTTATCATTATCATTCTGGGTAATATTCTGTCCATATAACTGCTTAGAATATCAATGCAGAGCAGGTAATAAGCATTTACCTTGTGTGTTCCCCTGAATATTATTATTATTATGGGCTTTGATCAGTCTAAACACATCCGATAAGCCATTTTATTAAATTGATAGTAGTGAATGGAGTAGGGGTATGGGTACGTGCGGGCAAGAGGCACACTGTAATTTACACGATACAGTGCAGTGTAAACGCCGCTTTTTCTACGCGTCATTAAATGAACAATGCTGCAGAGAAACGATGCAATAAGATATTTATTACGCGGCGCTTGTCGTAAGTATGCGTGCGTATTCACGCACCATGCACACTTGAACACTCGTTCAAAAAGATAGACACAAAAGAATACATGCTACTAACTACGTATTATTCTGAGAGGGAAAGTGGTGAAAACACTTTTTGTAAATTCCAGCATGCACGCGCGATGTGTATATAGCTTAACTATTAAAATGGGTGATTTTATTAGGTTTTTTGTACAACCGAGACTAGTTGAAAGCTATCGTGTAGTTACTTAGACAAGCAGGTAGTAGCCATTCAAAGAGAATTGTTAATGAAAATGTAGAGAGGAAGAGAAAAGGGAACATGAGAAAAGCTTTGCATGCTTCTTCTTGTTATTCTCTTCTCTTTGTCAATTTTGATCTGCAACCTTGTGCTTGCTTGTGTTGTCGTCATGCATTCTGATTTGAGTTGAAAGAAAGAAAGAGAGAAATAAAAATTTTCTTGGGGAAACGGAAACAACATCATCACCACAACATGCATATACTTACTTTGACTGCCAACATTATTATTGTTGTTTGCCAAGTTGAAAAATTGAAAATGCATACGGGATAGGAGTGGCGCGTATTCACGCACGCACACACGCACCAAAACACTTGCATGCGTTCAAACAAATGCAGAGTGTGGGAAAAATGGAATGCCCATTTTGGGCAAGCACACAAGGCAAGATGTGTGATGATGTGACGCTG
>JAANSP010001382.1:0-15602 GCA_036850745.1 Homidia socia
GTGTTTGCGTTTGCGATAGAAATTATTGCATTTGAATTAAATTTTTTTCTAGGTAGATATTCTCATTCATTTCACAATGTTTAAATTAATTTTCTTCAATGACCTGGTCTGCAATATGCATGGGTTATGTTTGTAGGTTATTTGATTTAGTGGTAAATTGGAATATATTTTTTGTACAAACACCTTTAACAGTAAAACACATTTTTATTTATAGTCATATACAAGTACAATACATCATTGGGATTTCACGCTTATTTATTGACGTTAGTATGTATAAGTATAGAGAAGTTAGTTTGTGGTTCGTTTAGGTTTCCTGACAAGACGAATTTTTGGTTTTTTATTGTTTATTTATATATACTTATTATTTACAGTACAAAAAGATAAATAGGATACGAAAGAAACATTAAGTACTGTACAGAATTAATATTTTTCATTCATATAACTGTGCGTTATAAACAATAGAGATCTTATATTAGGAAATTATTTATCAATTACGTGTAGACAAAACATGCATATTCCAGACAAGGATAAAAATCCCGAATGACGGCGACGGCATCATCAGATGGTATATATCAAATGTTTTTTAATAAAATAGTCGTCATTTCATTCATACTTTTATTAACAAAATCATGATGATCATATCGTATAATGCATTATAGGTAAATCATGTATGTTAAGTAAATGCTGTAAGTAACAAATGAAGACATCCTCGAAGGACCTTGACATTTTACTTCTTTGCAATCGGTTTCTGCCAGTCTGGTTTAAGTTCCTCGTTGACAGCTTTCTCAATGTATTTGATATACTTTTCAGGCATGTTGTATTCACTGTTATAATAAAACATAAGTTTAATGCATGCGAGTGATTCGACAAATATGAAATAAATAGAATTGAAGCAATCTACGGCTAAAATACACGCTCTCAGTAAATACTTTGTTCCAAAGTAAATATATGCACGCACCGTAATTCTTCCAGCTTTCTGTCCATATAGCATCTGAGTTCCTGATCACGCCTACTGATATCTTTCCGTAAAGTGATTCCCTCACAGAAATGATCTTGTCTCTCCTTTATTTTTGAAAGTTCAAATTGGTGAATCTGTTCTCTAAGATCATATCGATATTGCGCGTTTCTGATTCTCCTCTCATCTTCCGCTTTCTTGTCTTCTTCCAACCTTGTGTCTTGAACGTTCAAGATTTTGTCATATACTGCCTACAAATTAAAGTTGAAAAATTATCATTTCCCAAAGGCAGCAATTTAATTGTTGTTGTTATTAAACGGATATGTCAAAAACAAATTTCGATAGTCGTCTCTGAGGAAAATTAATATTTCTACCTTATCAAATGTAGCTTGTTCAACGACCCATTGATGTTTAGCATCAATTTGTTCAAGAATGGCATTCTTGAGTTCCTCCGCATCCTTTTGCCGTTTTAGCACAGTATTGCGTTCTTGATTTCTCCATTCTCTTTCCTGTTGCATTGAGTTCCTCCGCATCCTTTTGCCGTTTTAGCACGGTATTGCGTTCTTGATTTCTCCATTCTCTTTCCTGTTGCTCTTGATGTCGTTTGGCTC
Organism: Homidia socia; assembly: GCA_036850745.1. NCBI lineage: Eukaryota > Metazoa > Arthropoda > Collembola > Entomobryomorpha > Entomobryidae > Homidia > Homidia socia. The sequence goes on from JAANSP010001382.1 coordinate 1,567, forward strand.
GAAGCTCATCACGTAGCGCTTTAGCATCGCCAGCTCTCTTTTGGGTCTCCAAGATTTTGAGCACAGCCAACTCTTTCTTTTTCTTTTCCGCTGCTTTCTCTTGCTCCCGTTGCTCCTCTTCTTGTGCTTTCTTCCTCTGCCATTCTAAAATCTATGATACAAAAATATGCAGCTCACATTCAGAATATGTATACTGTTTGTCATATCATTCCGGTTATTTTAATCAGTTTGGTATAAAGTTACCCTTTGATCCAGCTCTTTATCCATTTCCTTCTCCTTGATCCTGCGCTCAACAGTGTCAAGTTGATCGGCAATGAGTTCCAATCCTAGTTTTGCTCTTCTCTCACGGTCCCGGGCTTTCTTTGCCAATTCTTCCATGTCCTGTTCCTCCCAAATCCTTTTCATCTCCTCACGTTCCGCCTCTTTCTGTTCTTTCAACAAAAATTTCATGGCTTCGTGTTCGTCAAGCTGAGCTTGAATACTTGCCATCAAAGCAACTCTTTTCTGGTGAACTTTCTCCAACTCCTCATCGGGATCTTTTATTAAGACAAATTTCTTGTCTTGTTTCATGAGTTCCACCAGTCTTCGTTCTTCTTCATTCAGCTCGCACCTGAAAGTTATTCGTTATTATTTACGTACTACCCCAAATCCAAATCCTCTTATAATGTTGCTTTAAAAAATTAAAATTACTTTATTAGCTCCTTCTCCTGAAGTTGAGCTTCTCTAATGGCTGATACTTTGGCTGCCAAGATAACTTTGTTAATTGTACGAACTTCAGGTTCGTCTTCCTTCAAAATTTTATCTGCTCGACAGAGTACCTCTTCCATGTCCTTTTTATAGAAAATTATTGCGAAAATAATTATTGTGCTTATAATATAATAAATGTAAAGGGTTTTTCAATATAATATACCCCAAAAACAGCATTAAATTACCTCTCTGGCTTCAGGACTAATGGATTGATTAAATTTGATTTTATCAATCAACCTCATTTCTTCAGCAACCTCTCGGCATTCTTCAATTTTAATTTGCTTCTCTCTCAATTTATTCTTCAACTCTTCCTCCTTTTCTTCTTTATTTTTAACCTAGAGTATAAAATGGAGGACTATACTGAATCTTCCTATGCGTATTTTTAAGATATATGCAAATATTGAATACAGGTAATGTGATGCTCAATATTTTATAACCGTACAACGGCATTTGTCAAAATTCTTGCGTAATCATTGTATGAGAGCACAAAGGGATGCTCATTCTTGACTTCTCCATGCACCAATAAAGCTCTGACGCTGTCCGGGTCGTAAACCATTACCTTCTCCTTTCGTTCTTCCCAAGGTGGGGCTGTCAAAAATAATTTTTAATATGACTTCTTCTTGAACAAGAGTTTATCATAATGGCAATAAATTTAGTTTTTTCATACGAATCGGACAGCAGCAACGCGCTTTCTGGCATAATCCACATATATCTGAAATTAATTTGTTTATTTTTTTATTTTTTCCAGCAAAATTGGAGAAAAACTGAAATTATTAATGATTTCTCTTTTTACTGCTTCGTGGTGCTGTTGCACAAGGGTTGACAAATTGTCGTGGTGGCGGTTTTCTGTCAACCCCTCGGGGTTTGCAAGGATTAATGCATGGACGTTGGGCTGGACAAGGATCTGGAATATATTGATGTCGATATGCAGCCTCATATTCTGTCCATCCAAATGGTCTGCTTACAGTGTTATTTAAGCCAGGAAGAGAATCTGCAAACTTTATTGAGAAAGGTATAAATGTAGCTTGAGAATTAAGCTTATATGAAAAATATTATAATATGGGTACATTGAGAAACCTGATTCGAAATTATAAATAAATAAACAATTTCCGTACCACAATGGAGTTCCCCATTTCACATAATGGGGGGTTGCATTTGTCTGGAATGAATCTACGCTTTTGCGACATGATTTCCCTTATCAATTAGATCAAAAAGTCGTTGTATATTTTAATTAACTTTAGTGCAATTTCATAGAAATATTCAGCAATTTTTCTCTTCTCACCATACAAATGAACAAATGTGTAATTTTTATGTGTGGCCGAAACTCAATACTGTTTGTTGTGAGGTGAAAGTGAAAGAAAAAAAGTCAAGATAAAGGGGTGGTGGCATATTTTGTTGAAATATTGATACAACTTTGAAATGGTCATGGTGATATTGCTATGCTTTGAGATTCCCATTATTTCATACAACGATGGAGAAAGGAGATGGACGGAAAGAAAAGGGCTAGCAGTAGTACGCTTTCTTTGTATGACTGACTTTTGTTTTGACAGACAGCTAAACTTTGGAGTAAGTGGTAATCTGAGACGATGGTGAATCATAGGAATATTGTAATAATTATATTTGCAGTATGGTGAAAATGAGTGCAATTCAAGGTATTTGTAATAAAAATTTTGTTGAAAGGAAAATAAAATCAACTTTTACTATAATTACTATAAACATACAATAAAAAGCGTATGAATAAGATCACATAATCTTAACTTGCATAATATCGGTATACCTTCTATATACTTTTTATTTTCAACTCAACTCATTACATACTAATTAATTACCTTTAAACTATTTTTAAATATTCATTCTTTTGGTGTTGTTATCTGTTTGAATACAGACAAATTTATAAAATTGCATTATTTTACAAAAATACAGTAAAACTTTTTCCCTAAATTCAATCTGTTGCGCTCGTTGCGTTGTAGTTTTATATATACATATATATATATATGGCTTAATATTAATATTTAATGTGATCACGCTTACATCGGACAGGGTATGCACACTTATAAACAAAGTCGGTTCTTTTCATGTCTCCTTTATAAAGCCATAAATGATAAAACTATTAAAATAAAGCTATTCTTGTCGTATTATTTTATTGTAAATGGTACCTGTAGATATTTATGCACCGTATCGTAACATATATGATTTAGCTATTACTTGCAGCATATCTGTAAAATCAATTACGTCGGCTATCCTTCCTTCCTTTCCTATCAACAATGACTAATCTGTAGTAATCAGCAATCATTACCAAACCATAGTTTTAACAGTGACTATAAATGTTTATACTGTGAGATACTATCTATTAGGTTGACGTTTTTGATGCTGCAATGTGTTAATGCAACAAAGCAGAGAACATACGAAAGATAAAATTGTGATGTAAGCGTGTGAACCAAGGTATGTACATAATTTACTTGGAAATAAATGAATTTTCAAGTACATCAGTAATTGTCATCAAAAGTTAACTTTATGACTAAGCAAACATGATACCTAATCTGTTTTTAATATTTTATTACAATGCGAACAAAAAGCATCAACAAACAAAGGGGAAATTAGAGGTTATTCTGTCATCGTTTCACTTGTAAGTTTAGGTGGGTGTTTGTGAATGTACTGCAATCTTTTTAAAATTTGTGATGAAAACAATCATGTTTCCCCTGTCTGTATATAAATATTTAATATAAAACAGGTATACAACAAGTATGAATTTTGTTTGTGTTGTCTTTTTGTGGCGTGATGTACTCTGCTGAGAATAATAAAAGACTGGCTCTCCGGTTCTATAAACTCGTGTCTGAATTGCGACTGTTGTTTTCTCAAGGTTTTTTTTCGCACAAGCATGTATGCACAAGCTCAATGCGATGAGATGAGATGCAAACACAAAAGAAGGAGAGCCATTATTGTGCATATTTATGAAAAGGATGCAGAACGGATAGAGCTCATACTAACTACTTCCATAAACCAGTTGGCCTTATTTTTTGCATATTTCGTTGGAATCGCAAACAAAATAAAGAGTATACACAGACCATGAGAAGATTTCAGTGCGGATATAACAAAAATACCTTGTACAAGTGCGTACCAAGCAAAAGCAAAAATCTTATGCTGTTTTTATGCGCACATAGGTAAGTTCTTTTGGGTACACATTTTCTGGTAAAACACAAGTTTTACAAATGCAGAAAAGCCATTGTAGTAACTATTAACTGCTTTTTACCAGATCTATCTTGTAAACGAGATATTTTGCTATAAAACTTTAGACATATAGAGCGGTTACCTAAATACCATTTCATATATCACATGGGTTATCATAAAAAGTGACTGCAAAAGGTCTCATGCATTGTACGAGTCCAGCCATCCAGATAAGAAACAAAGGCAAGAAGTATCACCATCACCTCAACTCAATCCATGTGCTATTGGTCCGACCTAGTTCGTGTTTTTGGATGTTAGTTGGTTTACACACAGCTGGCACTGTCATATAAAACATGCACAAGAATACACACGAGTTTCGACTTTCGAGTTGTCTCTGTACGTAACTCGTATTAGTCCCTATAACGTGTTTTTAACTTTGCATAACAATTTTACTTTCAGCCTGCAGGTTTTCTCATCATCTCATCTCATCCTTCAACTCTACTTGCTAGCGAGCGACTGGTTATATTACTAACTCTATAAACTCTTGATGTAAGCACTATAAATAAATTTGTCCTTGCCAGGCTACACACACACTTGCTATAGATGAGTGTTTTGTTGGGATGCCGAGGAGAAGTGTTTACTGCTTCGCTACTCTGCAAAAATTACTCATATGTCCACTGTGACTATTGACTTACATTTTTTCGACAAAAATTCAAACTATATGGTAGAATAATATTGGAAACCGAAAAAAAACACTGTGATCGGCTAGGCCAAAGCCTTGAGAAATTTGTCCTATAAATGTAAGAAACATTATATTTAAAAACCGGAATGCATTGAAAACTTGTAATACCATTTTAATATGAAACAGACATGCTGAACAGAAGAAAGCCTTGTTACTAATTGAGAAACAATACAATAAAAGAAATTAGAAAAACTGCGAGGAATGGTGATGACTAAACATTATATTGTGAGTCCATTAAGCAGAAAGAAAGCAGTTAAACTGTTGGCGTCATTTAGTGCAGCGTAGCATATGTGGCAGTTAATTCTTTGCATACAAAACACTCGTAGACGACCAAATCTCTTATGTAATCCTTTTCCCAACAGACTGTATAACATGTCTTCTACTACATGCTCCTTTGTACAGTTGCAAAAAATATTTTGTGTGGAAAGCATTTCTGCTAGGAGAGCACACAAAGGGTTCATTTTATGTTGTGTAAAACTCGTATAACATTTCAACGTTGTATGCACCTTTCCAACACAATAGCAATTTTCCGAGTAGTTACAACAAACCCACTTTTGCTTCTAGAAAAGAACTGTTGTGTGACTAGTGTGACCTTTTTCTAAAGTACGAAAACCGATTTTACATATTCACGGACCGGTACATATGTGGATGAATATCTAGTTTTGTGCACAATCATTCATCAGTTACGTACGGAAAGAAAATTATAAAGGATTTGTTTTATTTTCTATATTTCAGACGGAGAAGGGAACGCGGTTTCCAATAATAAAAATAATATTGCTTTTTGTGAACGTGACTGCTACAGAAACACTGGGAGAAAAGTTTGTTTCTAAAAGAGAAAAGAGAATTTAAGGTAAAGAAAAATCAGGTAGTCGGGGACCTCGACAGTCGACACCATGGCTGACTCAACCGGAGGAGTGTCCGGGTCAGTCCAACTAGCTGGAAACGATCCACCCCCTGTTCAAACTGATGGATTTAAGGCGATTGGACCAGACCCAATAGGAAAAAAGAAGAAAAAGTATAAATTTGTGGAACCTCCAGGGATCATGACATGGATTATTTCATTTGCTAAGAAATGCCTTGCCTGCGGACTTGTCTATGCTTTCGGATATTTTCGGGTATTATAGAAATTATTATTATAATTTAGCAGATTGCAAGTAAGGTTTTTCAAGCCAAAATGTTTCCGGTTAACTGCATCAAAATTCATGTGTATTAATCAGATAAGTGTGGGATGGTTGGTTGGACCTATTGTACTCATGGTTGTTCGAGACCAGTGGAGACGGCATCATGACGCAAAAAGAGCAATCGCACAAGCTGCTGCTAAAGGGGACGAACGTGAGATAATTTTGGCAAGACTCGGTGACAATCTGCCTTCATGGGTGATATTTCCAGATGTAGAAAGAGCTGAATGGCTTAACATGATAATTAGGTAAAGTTTTCTCAAACCGAAATATTACACCGCGTGCGGAATCACTAATTGCAAATAAAATGACATCAGTGGCATGCTTTTAATAGTTTCATTAATTTTCAAATAATTGTCTTATAGGCAACTTTGGCCCAGGATTAATCATTATGTGTACGAAATGGTTGTACAGTCTATTGAGCCCGGACTACGGGAAACACTTGCAACTAGCTACAAAATGGGCTCCTTTCGATTTGAAAAGGTAATTTTAGGAGATACTCCGATCCGTGTTCGGGGTGTGAAAGTGTATGATGACAAGAAAACTGACAGAAATGAGATCATTATGGATATGGAGGTGAGCTAATTCCTGTGTAACTTTATATTCTCCATAAATGATAATTCTTAATGGAAACTAATTTATCTACTTAATAATAATCGAACAAGGTGATTTATGCGGGAGATTGCGATGTGAGATTTTCTCTTGCCAAGATGAGAGCTGGTATTAAGGATTTGCAGGTATGTATGTATTTAATTATTATGAAAACGAAATGTAGCAAAGTATTAACGAAATATTCGTTCTGATTGATCTTTACAGCTTCATGGTACACTCCGCTTGGGTAATGAATACATGCAATATTGTATTGAAAGTCATAAATAAGCATTTGCACATTTCTTTTATTTATTGCGTGGTTTTTTATTGATTGTACTTGTAGTGATGAAGCCTTTGATTAATAATATGCCACATTATTGGAGGTGTTCAATATTTCTTTCTGAACCCTCCGTCACTTGATTTTAATCTCATTGGTCTTGCCGATGTGTTTGATATGCCTGGGCTAGCTGATTTGATTCGTAGAATTGTCCAGGAGCAAATTGCGGCTATGTAAGCTGTGCAGTATAAAATTGAAACGCACATGGAAAGCAAAGTTATTAGTAATGGCAGAATGGATTTATATTAATCTGTAATACTCCCTACTTTTTAGGTGCGTGTTACCCAACAAAATGTTTGTTCAGCTGGCTGAGGAAGTCAATCCACGGGAAACATGTGCGCTGAGACCACAAGGGGTCATACGAATTTGTGCTGTGGAAGCTAGAAATCTTTTGAAGAAAGACGTAATGAGTTGAACATGTTAACAAAATGATTTATAGTTACAATGTCTATTATTACCCCACTAAAAGGATGATTTTTCACATAATATGTGCATTCCTCTAACTGTATATGTAATTTGAGTGAAAATATTTATGTACAGGTTGGCGTTCTAGGTATGGGAAAATCCGACCCATATGTGGTTTTGTCAGTTGGTGCGCAAAGTTTCAAGAGTAAAATCATCAACAATACTGTAAATCCAAAGTGGGATTATCATTGCGAGGTTCGTTGCTATATTCAAAACAAGTCATACGTACATGGTTAAATTTAATTTCTGTGCACAATACCTTTTACCTATATACACTTCCTATGAAGAATTCATATACATTTGAGCTATTTCAATTTACATAACTTGGACAACGTGTGAACATGCCTAACAATGAAATTTTTATTGAACGATGTCGCCACTTCATTTGGTCATTACTTCAGATGATGGTAGAGGAAATAGGGCAGAAGCTGATTATCTACCTATACGACTACGATGAGATGCCCAGACAGGATGAATTTCTTGGAAGGTGTTTATTTCTTCATACTAACAGTCTTAATTACATATTTAAGTAACATCCAACAAATTCCTTAAACACAAACGTTACACCATCCGAAAGTATCCAACTTTCTGTTGCTCCATTGTTACACTCGTAGTCGTCCTTTAGTAGCAGCGTAATGCGTGTAGTAGTCACATAACAATGCCGTAATCATTTACATTCTTTCCTTCTTCATACTTTACTGTCATGTCTTTGTCAAAACAATAATTTTGGAATATTTTTCAGTTTTGTCATTTCTTATTTTTAACAAAAATATTATCGCTTAAGATAGTCGTCCTTTAGTAGCAGCGTAGTGCGTGTAGTAGTCACATAACAATGCCGTAATCATTTACATTCTTTCCTTCTTCATAGTTTACTGTCATGTCTTTGTTTTGTCAAAACTATAATTTTGGAATATTTTTCAGTTTTGTCATTTCTTATTTTTAACAAAAATATTATCGCTTAAGCATTAGTAAACGGTACAACTAATATGGCTATTCGTAAGTCCCATAATTTGTATTTCACAGCTTGTAAAAAGTGAAAGCTGAATAGAGTCTATTCAATAGATGCGGCCTTCTCAATAGTAATAATGGGAGATTGGGATCTAGAGTTGTCGTATTCTTAATTCAACAAATTATTTTTTGCGACCATTCGCCTGGAATGCTTGTAGTGCTTATGTAATGGATATTTAATTGAAAGTAATGAACATATGTACGCCTTTATCAACTCGTAAAAAGCTTCTACTTTACACAAATTCATTTATATATAAATAACGTAACTTGTCCACTCAGAGTAAAGTTTGATTAATAGTGGTTTAAATCAGGTATGTTTTCAGTATTTGTGCATGCAATTGAGTAAATTCATACTTTTTATCGTGGAGGCATAATAATGTGGGTAATTGGGTTGCCAAATGTAATTATCGCTTACACATTCAAGATCATCGCTACCACTTTTCTTTTAAAATATTATCAAGCGTTGTATTACGTACTGACAGTCGATTCTGCTAGTAATTTTATGTATCTTTCTCGCTTTTCCCAAGGCTTTGGTTTGTGTAGTCAGATCACAAACTCTGAAACTAGAAGTGTGGGATTATGACTCGGGCTGGCCTGGCATAATGAACGATGACTTCCTTGGAAGGTTAACTTGCAAATGCCCGTATCTATAAATTTCTCTCTAAATCAGCACTTGCTTAAAAGCTTTGTACACCTCACCGAGAATTGTCTTTCACCCTTAATTGAATTGCTTTCTCTCATCCCATACCACGCATATAATTTATTAACAAGCTACCGTTTACATTCTTCATATATATTCTTAATTTAATATAAGGGATGTAATTTTTGCAGGGCATCAGTAGATCTGAGTTTGGTGAAAAGGGAAGGAAACATGGATGTAAGTAACATTTATAACAATATAAATAATAAAAGTTATTATTGTTAAAAGCAGTTATTCTCTCCCTGACCAATGTCCAACCCATTAGCTTTATTGAATTTTTGAAAAAGTTGACTGTACAACAATCGTGGTCCAAAAAGCAGTGTCCCATAATTGAAAATTAACAAGATAAATTTTTTTCGGGATAGACGTCAAAAAATAACCGCTCAAAATCTTGTTTCTTTTTGTACCAATTTTTGAATTGTAAATGATCAAAATAATTTGTATTGAAATCTTTAACAGATTTGGCTGGATTTGGAAGATGTCAAGAAAGGACAAATTCATTTGAAGTTAAGCTGGTTGGGATTCAGTGAAAATCCAGTGGATTTAAAAGCTGCTTTGCTGGAGTCACAAAATTTTGGCTTGGCCTCTTGTTTGCTGACTGTTCACCTCGACTCTGTCAAGAACCTGCCCGTAAGTCCTGTACTATATTAATTATTATCGTAAAACCATATTTTTAGTGTATGTCTGGCGGTTATTGCATCAGAGTCAGAGGACTACTAAAAACTGATATACGTGGAGAAAGCTAAACTTCTAAAAATAGCACTTGCATCAAATATTTCTTTTATTTTGAAAATACAAAAGTAGAAATACGCTATAATTTTATAAAAAATATAATATTTTTAGTGTATGTCTGGCGGTTATTGCATCAGAGTCAGAGGACTACTAAAAACTGATATACGTGGAGAAAGCTAAACTTCTAAAAAATAGCACTTGCATCAAATAGTTCTTTTATTTCGAAAATACAAAAGTAGAAATACGCTATAATTTTATAAAAAAATACCTAGTTCGTGTACATAACATGATCTGATGTATATGCGTATATAGTTGAAGTAAAAGTCTTCATTTCATTTAAGCACCAACTTAATCATCAAAAGTAAAACCCCCATTCTTCATGAAGAAATCTGTTTAACTTAACCCTTTTTCTTAAAATATTTTGAATGTGAATTTCAATGCGTAAACATGCACAATTTGCTAACATTGTACTTCAAGCCTTTTGTAGCATAGCCTTTAGCTTGTAGCGAATCGATTAATTCCTTCAGCAATTTTAGTTGCCTAATAGTAACTTCACAATTTCACAGTTTTTTTGCTTTCTGCCATTTTTACAGTCTGCGATGCGATAATATGCAGATTGGCTGATTTCAGTATTTAGTACTATTTGCTGTTCGTTAAAGTAGTATATAGAATGAATAGTGCACGTGCCTGTTAAGTATATTTTGCTTGAAACACTAACTTTTTGATGAACTTTTTGAAACTTAACGGTTTATTTTTCTTTCTGTAACGGATAAATCTACTATAACTGACGACCTGTTCGCAAACTTAAACGTCTATTCAGGTTCTAAACAGAAAATCGTCCGGAATAACTGGAACCAACTTTGGTAAAAAAGCACAGGTATGCCAATTACCACCAATACCAATCATTCGTTTCACGCATCAACAATTTTTTTTATCGAAACATGTTTAGTTAGCTGATGAAAGCATTTGCTCCATGCATACTTTGCCATTATTGTGTGTTGACTTCACTCTCACTTTCACGTGAAGTAAGGCTTTTTGCAGCTATAAAACAATGAATGTTTGTTTCCACAAATGTATACCTATTATTTCTTCAATCAATTATCCGTCGCGGTATATCTTGTTCGTCTATGCTTTTTAACTACTCTAACGTGTACCTGTAGATTTAGTTTATAATGATCATGTAATCGTTTCATCACTGTGTGTCCTTCTTAAGTTGCATCACTTTTGACAATTCTGCAAATGTCAGTATGTAGTTCAGGATGAATGATGGATGATATAACAGTGGAATAGGGGATATATTTTATTAACTAAAATTTTATGCGTTTTCTTTTACGGTTGTATTTTGCATGGTGAGCTGGTTAAACTATTTTATTCATTCGATTTTGAAAACTTGGACTTTTGATAAATAACTTTGTGTGCATTTATAAAATCATAAAGCTTAAAGGTGAAAGTATTTTTAATTTGTTTGGGTACATTTTCAAGTGAAAACTGATAAGGATACTCTAATACTCTTCTTGAAGGCGAAAGAAAATGTTAAAAGTGTCTCTTTAACTCTACTTGGTGCAAAACTACATAACTTTGTGTGCATTTATAAAATCATAAAGCTTAAAGGTGAAAGTATTTTAAATTTGTTTGGGTACATTTTTCAAGTGAAAACTGATAAGGATACTCTAATACTCTTCTTGAAGGCGAAAGAAAATGTTAAAAGCGTCTCTTTAACTCTACTTGGTGCAAAACTACATAATACCTCAAAACTTATATCACATGTAGGCATTTGTCATCCTTTTAAGATACGAGTGAGTTGAATACATGTATGCATAACTCAAATTTGAAGACCATCTTTGAAAGTGTTAGTGTTGAATATGATGTAAATGAACTTTATCATGTAAGTAATGTATCATGTTTTGAATCATAAAGCTCCCAAGGGAGGGATCAAAGCCAGATCCATACGCTATTCTATCAGTTGGGAAAACGCAGCATGAATCTGACACAAAGGAGAAAACGTCAGACCCCGTATATGAAGAAACATTTCACTTTTTGGTGCGAAATCCCTTGACGGACACTCTACTTGTAAAATTAATGGACAAGAAAACAAGCTTAGAACTAGGCGCTATGAAACAACCCTTGGACCTTGTGTTTGGTCGGCCTGGAATGATTCTTGAAAAGCAAAATTTTACTCTAAATACGAGAAGTGAAGCAAAAGTAGTACTTGACATGCAAATTAAGGTGTTGAAGCACTGGGTGCAAGGAATGGATGATGAGGACCTGGATGACGAAATCAAGCTACCTGATGACCCTCCACCACCAATCCCGACTGCAGAACATAAACCGGAACCCGTCGCCACAGTAGTCCCAGCATCCACTGGGGCTGCGGAACCTCCCAGTCCCCAATTATCGCGTACATCTTCAGTGAAGCAACCAAGTATTGTTGAAGAGTTTGTTACACGAAGTGATGAAAAGAAACCTTTACTTTCTGCGACCCCCTCGTCTGTCGACGAAAATATGAAAGTTCGATTGACCATCAGATACAGGTAGTTATTTTTTGTTATGTTATTTTAAGTTATGTCAATACATGAACCCATATTTGCTATAAAGTATTAAGCTCTTAATGAAAACTTGTTTTTGTCCGCAGCCAAACAACACACCAGCTAATTGTTGTTGTTCACTCTGTCGCTAATCTTCCAATCGAGCAAGAGGAACTACCTGACCCCTATGTGAAGCTGTATGTCCTTCCTGAACGAAATAAAAAGCATAAAACAGCAACCAAGTATTGTTGAAGAGTTTGTTACACGAAGTGATGAAAAGAAACCTTTACTTTCTGCGACCCCCTCGTCTGTTGACGAAAATATGAAAGTTCGATTGACCATCAGATACAGGTAAGTTATTTTTTAACTAGGTAGTCAACATGAACCCATTTTCTCTGTATAATATTAAGCTCTTAATGAAAACTTGTTTTTGTCCGCAGCCAAACATCACACCAGCTAATTGTTGTTGTTCATTCTGTCGCTAATCTTCCAATCGAGCAAGAGGAACTACCTGACCCCTATGTGAAGCTGTATGTCCTTCCTGAACGAAATAAAAAGCATAAAACTGAGGCGATAAAAGATCAATGCAATCCACTTTACGATGAAAGATTTGAGTTTCCCATTATTGATCTACGGGGAAAAACCTTGGAAGTTACTGTTTGCGATAAGAAATACATTCGAAGCTCTCCAAAGCTAGGAGAAGTACTTATTGCTTTGGACGACTTTGTAACTGGAAACTCTGTAACGAATTGGTATCCACTGGTGGATTAACAGTTACAGNGTAAAAGAGCAAAAAAACGATTTTTTGGGTTGTGCTGCTTTGTGATTTAATTTTTGTTGCCAATTTGAAAATATGCCATATTATTATTATTATTTTGAAAAATACTGCATCATGATTTCAATAGTGGTAAGGAAGGAACCTGTCAAATACTTAAGGGTTGCTTATTCAAGAGGAAAAGCAAAAACTCGGTCAAAAACGAGATTTGCAGTTAAATTTTTAATGCTTACACGCACTGTTACTCGACAAAACGACTCAGCAGCCACTCGATATGCACTTATAATAATGCTCTATTATGTTACATTATTTTGATGCAAACAATCATGTTATTACTACTTTAATTGTAATATAATAAACTTTACTTATAATGTACTTTGTTTTTACGTTGGTATTTTAGTTTTTTAGAGAGGGTTAACAAAGATAAAGTGATACTTTGTCGAATGCCTTAAGCTTTGCTGATACTGAATTTACCGTTACTGATGATGAAGCAATGCCGAAAAAATATTATTCAAATGTAATGACTGAAGAATTAATATGAATTTGCAAAATGCACCAAAAAAGTCTTTGGAAAATATTGTCTGAATGTCCATAATTACATTGCGCAACAGTTGTCTTTAAATTACCAATAATTGATCAATCAAGTATACACCACAATCTTTGGTGCTAGTACTGGCTCTAATTCAATTCAACATGTATTACTTAATAAAACTTGGATATTTAACGTTTACTAATCATAGTACCTACATAGTATTAGTATTTTTTCTGCAAAAAAGTTCGTGTCAATGAAATTATGTATGTATGTAGATGATTATGAGAAACTGTTTAAAGATTATTATCCTTTGGAAGTACTATTATCGATATTTTACCATCCATTCAAGTATGTATTACCAAATTAATTCCTGCTAACCATTAATGTTTTAAAATCAGCTTTAATAAATACGTATTTATCTTTGCGAATATCTGCGACTTTTTCTAATATTATATTTCTTAAGTCGTATAATAATGTGGTAGATCATTGCATTATTTTTAGCGATTAAAAGTACAAGTTGGTAACACAATTGTGATGAT
>JAANSP010001383.1:0-15601 GCA_036850745.1 Homidia socia
AAAAAAAACTTTTAATAAATATGCATGCAATTGTACATAGAATTAATAATATGATGTGTCCCTTCCCTCACCAACTCTTTTTTGGTCGCTTTTTATAATATGCATCCATGTCACGTCTTTCCTAGCCAGGTTTCCTATATTGTTATCCATCTTATTTCAACTTTCAACAACGGTCTTGTTGACTCTTCTTCGTCTCTCTGTAACAAGAAAACTTTGAGAAGCGTCATCATCATTATCATCACCAGCAGCATCGTTCGTTGCGTTGTCGTGAGAAGCAATGACACGGTACAAAGCCAGACCAGAGATTCACACACAATAGCTTACGAAAGGCTTCATCTTTTTCCTTTCAGTATTTATGCATGCTGGTTTTGGCAGCATCTCCCTCTTGGTCTTTATGGGAGATAAACACACATTATAAATTCATTGTATAATGTGTAAGAAGAAGTAAAATCAGAAAAAAATGCAATGAATGAACGCGAAAGGATTCGTTATGTTCTATCATCGCACTTTGCCTCCTCGTCAACGTGTGTATTTATGTAAAAGAGACCTCTCATAAGCACAAGAAATCGAGAGAAAAAAACTTTCCCGAAAGGTAAAATTTGAAATGAGGAACGAAATATAGCTCATTTTCGTAAAGTGTCTGTCTGTCTGTAGATTTTCTGGGGATAGAAAACGCGCATAAATGTATGGTAAATATGTAGGATAAGTGTATATCTGCATTATGCAACTTGTTTGTACAATCGTAATATGCACACGGTGCATTGTTGAGCATGTACATTAATCTGATGAGATGATGAGATAAACTATAGCTTATGAATTGTACAACACAAGTACGGAGAGAAATGGAATAATCATAAATATCCCATTTGCAATGCCAGTGCCAACAAACAATCTTTCAAACACGCTGAAGATAGATCTAGTCTCCAACATTTTATTTCACATATCAATAAACAAATATGCTAGATGTATGTAATAATAATAATAAGTATACCTAGGTATATGATATTTTTTTATAACTTTAAGGTGTCTGCGTCTGCTATTGATATATAGGCAAAGGTGTGTAGTAGTATGCATGCATGAAAAGCATTTATTTGCCACGTAAAGCAACAATGTATTATTATTATTTATTATTATCATGACTGCATGGGCAATGGGCATGTACATCATTTTTTGGGTACAGTTGCCGACTGCTGCAGGCAGAAGCAGACAGTCTTTCAATAAAAATATACCTATTATTTAAACGACGAACGACGAGGAATATCCTTTGATGTTGATAGGGAATGAATGGCGATGGTAAACGTTGAATGGAATCATTTCTTGGAAGCAAATATATCAGAATTGCGAAACCAGCATGTGGAAGAGAAAAAATTATCATCTTTGCTTGCTCTCTAAAAGTTCAGAGTCGAATAAGTACAGGAAGAGCACCGTTCCGTTGTGTAATCATTCCTACAGTAGCGATGGCGACGATGCATTAATGTTTGGTAATCAAGAATTTATTAGATGTCTCGTTACAAAACACTGTAAAGTTCATGGATAACTGCATATCAATTATATCTGAGGTGGGGATACATACATACATATGCTAACGAATTTCATTGTTATATTCTGCTGTTGCCTGCAATGATGACGTCTATAAAATTGTTGAAATCATATAACTAAATAAAAAAATTAACTTTTAAAAAATGTCCAAAATGTCATAATAATACCGTCTTTGCAAAATGCATGAATTATTCGCGTGCTTGACAATTTTGGCAGCCTAATTATTTTATAAACTTTCACATTTTACCACAACTAGTAGCATGCTATGAGACTGGTTTTTTGGTACTGAATTAAAAACCGTTACGACGCGCCAGTCAATATTTTATTAATTTTTAAATGAAAACTTTTGTCACGTTTTCATTTAAAATTCGGTTATCAAAATTAAAACCCAACCAGCTCACACAGTGCTGCTGACTGCTGAATAATTCAATGATATACTATGCAAGTGAATTAGTCGTATGAAATGTAAGACATTCCCGTTGTCAAAGTAACCGGCATAAAGCCTTAAAGGTAACTCTCTAGCCAAAATAGACAAACAGACAAACTTTATAGCATGTATCAATGACAGAGCTCTTCGTTTCGTATTTCCACTATCCATCTAAAAAGCCAAAATATGCATGTATACAACTGAAACGTTGCACGCACATATACATACATACTCCCCATTATGATTCATGTATGTAGGTATCTTTTTAAAACATTGTACATGAGGAAACGATAAGCTTACATATCATCCTCCAGCAACAGCTAAAACATAATAATATGAGGAATATGAGTGAGTTAGAGGGGGTACAAACTCTATGCTGCTAACAAGACTCTCGGAGATGGAAAAAATAGGGAACCAACTGCAAGCACCTCTACTCCAAGCAAAAGTTTTGTCTATTCTTCACTGAAATCTCCGTCAGTAAATGTTATATATACATTCACAACACTGTGTATCTCTCTATAAAACGCTCAACATAACCCAAGTACAATCATTATAGTCACTTTTTCTTCCCTGAAGATACTCAACGACGAGCTTCAGTTTTCCGTGTAGTTAATATGTATATAATATTAATACATGGATGCATATATAAAGCATGCTTGGGGTTTGAAGAAGTGGTATATGTAACGTCCCCTAGCCGACAACAAAGCCCTTCAGCATACGACTTGTTAAAAATGTTAACATCCTTTATAACTTATATATAACATATTCACTCCAGCAGAATATTTAGATTTTGAATAGGCGAAATAAGAAATTGTTGGAGTTATGCGGATTGTGGAACACATTTATTTGGGAAACGTGAAACACTTTTTTGGAGCCCAATTTATGCACTCCAAGTAATTCTAACCTAACTTAACTTAACTCATGCGAATTATTTTAAATCTTATAATCAAGTCCACCAAAAATTGGACAGAATAACAAATTCGATTGCTTTTAACTGAGAAATTATGCTTGTCAACCAGCTCTGATGGGTTCCAGTGAGTACGATTTTATTTCCCAAACTAGTATATTGCAAATTTTAAGAAGGTATCACTTAGTTTTTACCCACCTCTACCTCCAAAGCAGTATTTTGAGCATATAAACTAAAGTTTTTTTTACTTTGAAGGGCCCATAAAACCCTTCAGAGTTGTCCGATTTGGCTGAAAATCAACAGGCTTGTATACCTTGGTCTGTAGAGTCTGTATACGAAATTTGAAGTTAATTGCTCAAATGATGAAGGAGTTAGGGCGTAAACAGTCGGACGGACGGACGGCCGGCCGGACGGACAGACAAACAGAAGGTTTTTATAAGGTATCACTAAGTGATCCCTTTGCACATTTTATTTCGTCTGCTGCTGCTGAAGGGATAGTCTTGTCTGCTGTTGGGTTGGCATCTTGTGCTGTATACATTTTATCATCGTTCCTGATAATACCATGTACAAAAAGACAAAAAAAGAGAGAAATACCTCTCGGTTTCCCCTGTATTCCTGCTTCTATTATTATTATTTACCTACACACATACAAAGTTGGATAGAAAACGGATTCACCAGCACTATATATAACATAGGTATATAACCAAAGTTTTTAAGCATATTTACTATTATTATAACTCCTCCATGCAACTTATATTTCACAGCTCAAATCCTCATAATGCATCATATCATCATCGTCATTACTCTGTCCAGCAAGTGAGAAAGAGAGAGATGGAAAAAATCTTAATGAAATTGTATACCGCTACTGCTTACCACCACACAGAGAAAAATAATAAAAAGAAAAAGAAAATCGCTACTACCTCTGCTATACATTACTCACTTTACAATCTTTAGTAGCCCCTCGTCCCTGTAAACTCTAATAATAAAAACCCTTTCTCTTGCTCCGTCTAGCATTGACCCAAAGAGAGAAAATTTTGCTCCTGAAAAATAGAATATCAGCCCGCCCCAGGAAAGTGCGCATAATATACACAAGTAATAGAAGTTCATTCAGTTTTAGAGGGCAAAAAGCAAGCAAAAGTTGTAGCAGTGCTAAAAAAATATTCCAAGTTTGCAATATTATTTCTGTGCCATACAACAAAACCACCAATGATGATGCTAGTACTTTTGCTACTAACAAACAATGTTGTTTCTGAATGCTGAACTTGGCTGAGCCATCCATATATCACTTTTTTACTTGTAGTTTGTAGTAGTAATATTAATAAAAAAACGGCAGGAGAAGCAGCAGCAGCAGCAGCAGCCAGCGTATTGACTTGTTTCTATTACTTTTCTTGGGACGACGCTCTTTCTTGGTTACGTTTCGTAAGTACGTATAATAGTAATAAGTACGATAACAACGGATTTAGCGTGTGGAGTTGCTTGAGACTCTTCTTGTGTGTTTTTATATATAAAATCGTTTGCCACTCTATATTAACGTAACAACAACAGTGTAAAAAAGTTTGCAATATAATTGGCTCCATTTATTCCGCTCTTCTTTCTTAGAAGTTGTTATACAATCAAATAGCAATGAGAGCGACACAAGAAGAAAAAAATATGTAGATAATCTTTGAATCAGCAGAAGCGAAAATCATTAGTCTGTTTATATAATAAAAATATGTACCTATAATAATAGGATGCAATCGTAAGCTGCATTTATCCACGTAGCTTGTTCTGTGGTGGGTGACATTGCTCCGTTAAAGTGCAAGTTAAAAGCGGATGCAGAAACTTTACTGCATTTAATCAAAAGGAAATATCAGTTTTATTATGTAGCCTTGCCGTTGTCGTTTTCTCCATTGCCATTGATCTTTGCCATCAAAAGAAAGCGTTTTTATCAAAAGCAGTGGCTAAAGGGACTCATTATTTTGAGGACACGTTTTAAATGCACTCTGTAGAGATTATTTGACCGATCACTGACGGTGCGGAGATTGTCAGCTGTGTCGCCTGGAACAAATTTGGCGACATTTAGTTAAAGTGTTTTAATGATAGAAAGAAGGAAACTCTTGTTATGGTGTTCTATTGTATGTAGTAAAGTAACAGGTAGCAATGAGTGTAGTTTCTTGTTACTGATGGTTTTTAATTAGAAACATTTACAAATAGGAATAGTAGATTCATGTGTCGATTTGGTGTGGAACAATAATGGTCGATAATTTTTAAAAGTGTGATTTGTGTTGAATGCAAATGGAGTTTGCTTTGCATTCGAACCACAGGCACGTGATCATTTTTATTAGATTCATCGATTTATTTTTATTAAGTGGACATGAAATGTGCTGTTGAATTTCTGTAGTTAAACATTGAAATATCAATACGGATCAGTGGTCGTGTTTCCGGCAATTTGGATGTTTAGAACAATTCTACAAATGTAGACTTTATTCAGGTGTCAGCTTTATAGAAGAAAACTTACGTTGCCGCTAAGCAGGTTGACTGACTTTTATTGTTTCATAAAAGTATTAATATTGTCATTGTTTATGCAGGTAGCGGCACGCGAGTGTTATAATACGTTGATCAGTAGGTAATAATATTTTATTTTTTACCGTTAAGAATACGAATGTCAAAATAAAATAATTTGCTTGAACCGGCCAGTTGATGCTACTGTTTCGCCGATTGGCAATGGCAATTATGTAATATGGTAATAGTAGTAATGTGCTTCTATGCGACGTTGGCAACGTATTTGCAACGTACAACGTATGCAACAATTTTAGTAGTGCGTAAATCAGTAAATACTTATTTTTCCTTAATATTAGTAACGACTCAACGGTTCCAAAGATGAAAGATGTCATTGGTATTCGTGAACTGAAATTGCAGAAATTAAGTAGAGCTTTGTGACGTGATGTCACTGACATCATTGTGATGTTAGAGGATAACATGTTATTCTAATGCTGAGATCAACTGAATTCTTTTCTAATAAGAGTATACATAATTGAATAGTTGAGCGCATAAGAAATGAGTGGAATGAGGATTGCTATAAATGACTAGTGACTTTCTAAATAAAAAAATTAAAAGAACAATGGGCCAATTCTGAGTATTAATTTTAATGTATGTGTGAATTTTTTTCTTGTTTCTTGCAGACCATTCCGTGTGATAAATGTCGCTGATGTAATTTGATTTTTGCATCCATTGGTTAAAGCCGAAAACAAAATGGTTCGTAATTATAAAAGAAAAACTGAAGACCGGTGGTCCAAGGAGGACCTTTTGGAGGCGCTTATCTGCATTAAAGAAGCCAAACTGAAAATAAACGACGCTGCAAGACAGTATGGGATATCCAGGGCCACACTTTATCGACAGTATCAAAAGTTTATTCTCGCTGGTGGAAAATGTGATGTCAATCAATTTAGAACGTGTGGCGGTAATCCGATATTGACAAAAGTAGAAGAAGATGTGCTGGAAAAGACCATTAGAGACTTGAGAGAGCAAGGGTTTACCGTCACGTCCAGTGACATTAAACGAATCTGTTTTGAATACTGGTGAGCTAGTAACACACGTTGGTCAAATAAAGCAACTACTGCCATTATTCTAATATTTCATACTTTATAACGAATCTATAGTGACTCAAATGGGATTCCGAACCAATTTAACCAAGAGAAACGAATGGCAAGCGATGACTGGTATTATGGATTCCTAAAGCGACACCCAGACGTTAGAATACCCAAGCCAGGGGGAGGCACACAAAAACCTCTCACAGGTTCAGGAAGCTCTAGCGCTGCTGGTGACATTGAAGGTAAATATATGATTCAGCTTGGAAGCCTTGTGTTATTATTTGTACATTTCATATTTGAATGTGTGCACATTTACATTTATAATGACATAAAGAACCATTCTAATCATTTTGTTTTTTTAATTTACAGCCATCTTAAATTCAGCAGATAAAATGGCAAAGTCCAACAAAAAGAATAAAAGCTCTCCCACTAAAAAACTTTTGAAACAAGATAGAACAAGCCCTTCAAAGTCTCCCGTTCACATAATTCCCACACTTACAGCTCCTAGTAAAGTTACCGTTGCCAAGAAAGATAAACACAGTTTTCATCAGCATGCACCGCCAATTCTAATACCTTCTAATGCCGACACTGGCCCCTTGAAGAAGCCCCTCAAAAGATTATCTGGAAAAAGCAGCGGTAAACCCAGAGGAAGGAAAGGTGACCCCTCTGCTGCACTTCACACCATTCCAATACAACTGGATGACGAGTACGTCAAAGCCGAAGTTGATGACACCGATGAACTTGAAGATGGAGACGAACAGATACTGGAGCAAGACCAGGACGAGTTGATGGAAACGGAAGAAGCAGATGAGGAAGAGGACGATGAAGAAGAAGAAGACGAGGAGGAGGAGGAGGAAGAAGATGAAGAAGATGAGGCCGGTGATGAACCTGTTGTTGAAAGTGTGGAAGAAGTTGATGAACAGGAGGAGGAAGCGGACGACGTCGAAATGGTAGAAGAGGATGATGAGGAACAAGATGAAGTAGAAAAGTCAGAAAGCGAAGAAGAAGAAGAGGTAGAGGAGGAAGATGCTGAAGCTGATGATGACGAAGAAGTTGAGGAAGCGGAAGGAGGAGAAGATCAAGAGGAGGTAGACGAAGACGCTGAAGCTGATAATGATGCAGAAGAAGGGGAAGCAGAAGAGGTGGAAGAGGATGAAGATGAGGAGGAGGAGGAAGAAGAAGAAGATGAGGATGAAGATAATGACGACGATGAAAATGGAGACAGTCGGTTGCTGAAAGCTGAAAATGATGACAGTGGCAGTGATGTTGATTGCACAAATGACGACATCCTAGAAAAGCTTCTAGATATGTAGTAGTGTTAGTTTTGGGTTTATCATTAATATAAATAAAGTGTAAGTTCAACAGTAATCGACATATTTAGGATGCCGAGGAAAAAAATGTTTTAAGGTTAAATATAAAGCAACAAACGTCTATGAATACATAAATATATAAATCGTGTAAAGAAGCGACTGAAAATAAGATCTTTTTACTTGTGAATTATAGGTGACGAAAGTTCAATTTCAATAATTAAATAATATTATTCAAATTATTCACACTATTTGTGAGATATAAACCATAAAAAACAAACATTTTTTTGTCGAATTTTTTATGATGACTGAAATACCAGCAATGTACATGTTATAAAAATCATAGAAAAGTATATATATATACATATATATTTTATGCTGCTTGTGTGTATGATGTAGGTTTGTAGATGAGTACGTATAAATAACTACCGTATGTATTTTGCGTCTTCGTTATTGTTATCAAAGTTAGTATTGTTGTAAATAATTACATTAATGTCTATTGTTAATATTTGGTAGTAGTAGTGCTATTAATTATTGTGTATCGTGTGTAGAGACCATGTGTCGTTTGAAGGGAGTGTGTGCACAATTTTTTTACGTGGAAAATGAAGTTCTTGTTCGCCAACATAATAGTACATTTTATGATTGTAAAGATTTTTTTAAACAACATGATCCTTCTTCATTTTAAAATCCTGCAACTTGATTATATATGCACATCAAAATCCCCCCTCTCTCCCCTACGACCTCTTTTTTCTTGGTGTATTTTCAACTTCCCAGTTTTGTCGTTTGATGGCGATATTATTATCCTCCTATGTATGTGGTACTGAATAATATCTCATGCATCATTGTGGTAAAATAAATAACGTGTATGTAAAATAAAACGGTACTGAATGTTGTGCGTGTAAAGTAATTAAAAGTTGTGAAATCCATCCTTCGAAAGTTGCAGCGTATGTATAGGTATTTGTAGAGTACTATCGATAATAATTGTAATAGCTCGACATTGTATCGTTTGAGGTCTAAAAAATACAATAAAAAAGAATGTTCTATCAATTTTCATTTCTAGAATCATCCTTCTTAACATGCGTACTTTCCCTTTTCTCCAAAAAATAGGTATGGTGTATAAATAAATCATTGTCAGAATTTACTTTTGCTAATCATATCAATTTTTCCGGATTAGGTAGCTTTTATTTTAAATAAACACAAACGTACAGACGACAGTACACTATAATAATATAATAAGCGCTAGGTTCTAGTAACTAAAATGTTTATTTTGTTTCGACCAAGTGTAAAATAACTTCCGTATAATTTCGTATTAGGCTTAATTTTATTTATCAAAGTGAGGAATAGTAAATTAATTTTTGTTGTACATGCAAAGTGAAATATAGAAACGCTTTAAACAGAGTTTCTTCCACTGGGGAAACAATATTGTTGAATATATTTGCAAAACTTAATAGTTAATTTACAAACTAAATAGTGTTAGATTTACAAAATAAAAGTCGTGTATTTTTGAACATTTTTTCACTCTTTCATACACAACAATATTTATTTGCAGCAAGATTTATCCATTTTATACTATACATAAATTAGTGGACAGATGTAGAAAGAAAAGTGAAAGTCATAATGTAAGATTTTATTACATTTTTATTGTCTTTGCAAAATCTAAAGATTGGCTTTGGTGAATCTTGTGTGAAGGAGCTTAATAATAAGTAATTCGAAACGGAATTTATTTTTATTACAAGTAATATAATAGTAAGCTACGACTACGAACATGTTGTGTAAGTAAGTACTCTACTCAAAGGAACTCGGGTTCAAAATATGATACTAAGTAAAGTGTAATATGTACTACTCTTCTCTAGAGTAGGTAATGATTTAGTAACGACCTCCAAAGGAAATTGTTTTATTACTTGAGGAACTACCACTGCCACCATTGCTCATCTTCAAAATCCCGCCGTTAGGCTTCCCGTTCACATGATTTGCAGTCTTATTTCCGTTACTTGTACATTTTCCATTACAGTAGCTAGAGCCGTTCTGAACGGCATTTTGGTTTTGGCATTGATTATGATGAACACCATTTGTCGCCATCATCATCATCTTTGCATTTGAAGAATCCCTAGGATTATTGCATGTGTTTATATTACAGCGAGACAGTGCATCTTCAAGCTCTCTGTGCAGGATAACTTCCGCCTTTACTCCATTAGGAACTGGTGGCGCAGGACCTTTTCCTCCTCCTCCCAAAAATCCAAGCCGAGATGGTTCTGGTCTGCTGTACGCAGAAGGATAAGCTGCCATACGAACCATTTTATCATCCATACCGCCCCCGCAACCATTGCTGTAATGACTGATACTTGGAGCTTGACCTCCTGGTTGTCCTTTTGCTGCGTTCATCATAGCTGCCTCATTGAAATAAAAAGGCGGCGGTTTTTGAACATTCTTTGGGGGATTCTTAAGCCGAAATGATTCTAGGGATTCCATGTCCACACCGCCCATAGGAGGGCTTCTGATCCGTGGAGGCGAAGGGCTGGGACTTGGGCTATTGGAGTAGTCAGGAGACGGACTCTCTGGTCTTATCGTTAGTTCATTTACAGATGAAACAGCTTCCACTGACTCCTGTTGCTGGTGCTGAGGTGGTGTAGGGGATTTGGCCTGATGTCTGTTACATGATCTCTTTGGAATTTCATCTCCTACTGGAGAAGAATGTCCGCTGCTTTTTTCTTCTATAATGACAGTCTTAGCTGGAAATTGGGGAACTGGATTTAACAGTGCTTGGGACTTTTGGGGCACTGACTTTGTGCTACTTGGCGCTTTTGGCGTTGGAGACGATGCCGCTTGGAAGGTTACTGATTTTTCTGGCTTCTTTGTCCCTGCGTTCTCTTTTGTAGTTTCCATGAAACCAGGTGGGGGAAGCTGAAACGCATTACACAACAAAATATTAGCGTCACTCAAACAGACTTCATTTCCGAAGAAAATTGTAAAGCAAAACTAATAATAACTACTGCTCTAACTATAGCTTCATACTAATACTAGCTATGCGATGATGGCGACAATTTTTTTGAAAAAAAAAGAAGCTTGATTTCATAATTTTTCTAGGCTGTCCTGTCAACCAGGTAGTCACACATGAAGTACAATAATATTTTTTATAATTCAAAGGAGCGAAAAACTCGTATTGAAGAGCTGTTATTATGCAAAAATCTTAATGAGTCAACTGATCTAAAAAGCAGTGTTTCAAAAAAGTATAGTAAATTTCATGATAGTTAGTAATATTTAGTGGGAAAAGTTGTGATTTTGAAAAAGGGATGCACAACATGCATAATTGTTTATCCTAGCAAAGTGTACAGAAAAGAGAAGAACAAATATGTAACTACAAAAAATATTGAATAAATAAGAGTGTGTCATTCTTAATAAGGTCCTTGCCTGTCCTTTGTTTTGATAAGTCCATTTTGAAGAAGAAGTGGCCACGTTACTTTTTTCGCTTTCGTTTGCATCATTCTCCTATTTTTAAGAAAAATTTAAACTAATCTCTTGTAAATTGGAAAGGAACATATCGTCCCAGTCACAAAGGTATACCGTGTTTCAAGGAATAGAACGAACGAACGGTACAAATAAACAGGTTTTTTTCTTATAATAAACTAATACTCATTGAATTATTTGAAACATGAAAATTATTTTAGCACAACTGGCTTAAATTAAAACTAAACAAAAGTTTAGAAAATATAGCATTTTAAGTTTTTATTAGTAATTGAAATGTACACGGCAGATTTACTTTATACATGTTAATATTTAATTACACTGTAAATAACGTATAAACAAATTGAAACATTTAATTCAGTTTTAGTCATTATTAGTGGCTATAAGGCTATGTATAAATATAGTTTGTAAGTTTTATCTACCATCACCATGAAGAAAGCAAAAGATAGAAAACTGGTGCATTATCAGAGAGAGGTAGGAGAAAAGGGCTTCAAGATGAAAGGATATTATTAGGTATATAGCTTTTCACTTTCTCAAAGTGCAGTGCCGAATTCAAGACGATTGTTGTAAGAAGACAAGTAACAACGATTAAAATAGGATGTATAACGCACTATACTTCAAGTAACTACCATATTATACACATTATGATATGCTCTAAATAGGTAAATCTGAATCTCTTTGTTTCATGCAAACTATTTATTGACAAGTTTNATGCAAACTATTTATTGACAAGTTTTATTTAACTTCAAGATTCAAAGAAAGAAGAATTCAAAGTTAATAAAAAAGTGAAAAATTGGGAAAAATTATTTTTTTCAAGTTTAAAACTAAAATGTCGATTGTTTTTGAGTTTAATTCGAAGGATGTAACTATGAAATATGTATAATGATTGTGGTCCAGCCCTCACAAATTTTTGAATGTTGCAAAATTTAAAACTGTACTAAAACTGTCATTGTCAACTAAGGAAAGTTTAAATGCTATTTATGATTGTACTAGCTTTTTCGATATTTCAGATTGCTGAAGAAGAAGTCATGAAATTACTGACGCAAAAGCAATTGCCTATCGATAACATTTTTTTAAAATGTATGTGTGTTCGTAAATATATAAGGCACATCATATCATTCTAGCAGTGTTTTAGCTAAAAAAATAACATATATTTTATGTTGGAAAGTATCATTTAAATGTGTAAATCTTTAAGAGAAGCTGTTGTAAACGTTACTGGTGGTGGGGGAGGAGGTGATTTATTGCGAATGACATGTTTGGACACTTCACGCTCCGTCTCAGCGCATTCCTGGTGCTGCCTCTCTATGCGAAGTTGTCTTTGACGCACAATACCCGCTACGCGTTGAGCAACCATATTTCTCTCATGATCAATTTCCTTTTGAATGCGTCGGTGTCTCTGAGCTTCCGATTCCTAGATAGGAAAGTGGTATAGATAGATGTTTGTAACCATAACCAAAAAGCAAAAACAATCAATGTACAGACAGAGATATTATATTTAAATCAGCACTAAAATGTTAATTTGTTTCACGTGAACCTTAATTTTTTTTAATCTACTCAACATTTTTATATGGGAAATGTACTGTTACTGCGCAATTATCAAATCTAGAAATAATATGCCAACATTTAGGTTAGAACTACGGTCTTTAACGCAGTTTGAAAAATGCATTGTAAAAAATTGGACAAAAAAGGGATCAATCTTGTAAATCTTTCCTAATCTACACATTGCTTGTCAAGAAAAGCGTTTTGTTAGTACACGGCAGGATTAGTGATTTTGTTTTTGAAATTGCAACTTAGATACAATGCATAGTAGTAGGCTCAAACAAAGTACTTTTTTACAGTCAAATAGAGCAAGTAAGTAGTAGGTAGTGCTGAAACTACTTTAAATGTGAAATTGAGCCTATTGAGTAATTATTATGGTAGTATAGCTTATTAAATGAAAGTAGTTCTTTCCATTCTTTGAAAAACAATAGGAACAAGTATTTGAAATGGATCATACACATGTGACTTGCACTTACACCAGGAATTCCACCGTCCTTTGATGCGTCTTCTACTAGAGTATGCGCAAACATCTTTCTATGAGCTCGTTTAAACTCTTCAATTAACTGTTGCAAAAATCAATAATAAAAAAATTTATTGAGTTAATTATTATTTAAACCATGTAACACATTATCACACACACAATATATTATTTTGACGAGAACATGTTGTAGTGTAATACTGTTTGGGTTTTCACCTGCTCGTGCTGCTGCCTTTTTTCTTGGTCTATAGCAGTGGAAAATATGCTCTTTTTCTGCTCCACAGTGCCTGGTTTGGGACGTTCATCTTCCTTTGGCTGAGGATTGTTTTCCCGACGCTGAAAGCAATAATTAGAACGCAAACATGTCATATTAAAACGCACAAAGAAAACTTTATTTATTGACAACGCGATTAACTGAATACCTCGGAGCGTTTTAAGATTTCCTGATTCAACGCTCCTGCTAAACTACTGGCCGATTCAGCGGAACTGGAACTGCTCGAGACAAGGGATGGGGATTTTTGTAATGTACGGCGCTTCTCCTCCTAAACAAACAACAGTGTTTAAAACAAAGCGTAAAATAACAATGAAATGCAAATTGTACCTGCAAAGCAACGTGAATTGAACAGTATCATTTTTTTCATATCTCTTGTGATGCAAAATGTTTAAGCTTTCAGAATCTGTCAAAAATTCAAATTTATATGCACGACTTGGTAGTTTATAGTGTGCGCTTATCTAAATGTATCACCTCAAACTTTCGTTTTTCTTCCTCGAGTCTTTGCGCTTCCTCGACCAGTCGCTTTTGTTCTTCCTCAAGCTTTCTTCGCTCTTCAGCAAGACGTTCCTCTTCTGAGCGGAGTCTTCCTTGTGGATCCTCTCCACGCAC
The DNA here is from genome assembly GCA_036850745.1 of Homidia socia. Taxonomy (NCBI): domain Eukaryota; kingdom Metazoa; phylum Arthropoda; class Collembola; order Entomobryomorpha; family Entomobryidae; genus Homidia; species Homidia socia. Next base: position 14,112 of record JAANSP010001383.1, read on the forward strand.
CTCGATAACGATTGTTTCCTTCTCTGCCTTGTGCCATGCTTGCTCCACTTCATCCCATTCCATATTCTTGTCGAGAGCAATGTTTCTTTTTCCTGACGATCTACTTTAAAATAAACCGTTGTCATCATAAAACAGTGCAGCGGCGATAGCCAATTACGAAACTGCAAAATCTCAAGCATGTTAGTTTCATGTTACCCCTCATCGTCCCGAACTCCGTTTTCCTCCGTTACCATTGACAACCTTTTGTTGATTTGCTCATTATCATGAACTATGATATCGCCAGGACCAGTTGTGCTAATGGATGCGGATGATTCGCTTGGCGCGTTTGACCCACTGGAAGCATGAATATCTCCATTGAGGCTGCTAGCAGAGCTGTTGTACCCACTGGATTCCCCAGGGAAAAGATCAGAAGCTGCCCCTTTAAGCACAATCAGGTTTAGGTGCTTGCTTTGTTTGAGGTAGTAAACCGCCTGAAATAATCATGCATACTTATTACCATAAAAGAAATTTATTAAGTTTGACACTAAAGTTAAGCAGATGAGGCCTTTCAGTACAACCGCAAGTTTAATTGCACCAATTCCACTGCAATCAAGGTGTGAATTGTAAAATCTCTGCTAAATTTACTGCCATCATTGTCATTTTTTGCTCAGGGAATAACTATTATTTCTTGATTGACGTTGCATTTGAAATAGGTACGAAAAAATTCACCTTGTGTCGTGCAAAAAGTGCTGTAACAGTTCATGCACACATAATAATATGATTGCATGTCAAAAGTTCAAGCTTCATTTATTTATCATTTCATAATTATTACTTCTGTTAATGCTAGTTTTTATAAAAGTCGAAGAGTAATGCTTCCTGCATATTTGGTATCATTAAATACTATCATCAGGTGTGAGTTTTAGTAACCTTTTTATAGGAAATGTCTGAAACTGAAACCCTAACTCATAGATACCTATATGATCTTCCTGCAACCTCACAAAAATGTACTTATTCTTGATCAGCCTTCGAGCTGCACACCAACAACCACCTGAAAGGCTTGGACACTTCAGTTCCGCTATAGATGATTGAGTGGAATAATGGCTGAAGAAAATACCACATGCAGGTATTTTGGCTAGGAGATACCGACAATTTCCATTTTCTTTACTCCACTATCCATTCATCATCACCATATTCACCACGTCTATTTTTCTGCCTTTGAACAAAGACAAAGCACGGGCACGCTTACTGTGCATTTAGGTAGTATAAGTAGTATGGGACAAAGGTGGTAGAAAACGCATGAATCGCATTTTGAAAATGATTATCATCTTCAAGCTTGGTCATAAGTTTGTTTGAATAACTCCACAATGAATAGCACCTACAAACGGCCTACGAGAAAAGATTTCTTTAACTCTGAGAACATTCTGACAATACTATTATTGCGGTGTGCGACCTATGTTCATTTCACGTACAGTTTTCACGCTTTTTGGTTCTATCCTATCATTACCATCCCC
>JAANSP010001384.1:0-15599 GCA_036850745.1 Homidia socia
AGTACCCGGCGACAGTTATGACCTGAGCTTCGTCCTCAGGTGCTTCTACAACTTTGACGGGTTTGGAAGGTTGAGTCGATTGCGTTTCAAGTCCTTTCATTCCTTTTTCAACGGCAGCGCTGCAGAAAGGAATGTTTTCATTGGGAGATGTTTACACATTTCCATGACTACTGACGACGATCAAGAATTTTTTCTCGACATTCAAAAAGTTTTAAATCTGTACGGAAAGCAAATTTGGTACTGCCACATAAAAGTATCTCAATATCCCACCGCTGCGGCTGGATACTCCAGACTTAGGGCTGTTTTGGAACTAATGCCCAATTTAAAGGTGCTCAGCGTAACAGGTGGCTTCCGTACGGAAAGCTGTGAAGTGGCATTGCTGCAAGCTGAAGTTGATGCAAATCCACTGCCAACTTTCAAAAATTTGCAATTCATCAGGTCAGTGTGCATGTCCAGCTCGATATTGAATGAGCTCCTTCGTAGCAACAGTCACCTTCCCTTACTCTACGCTTTCCAGCTGAACAGAATGCCGTACAACGACCATGAAGTTTTCACCGTGTCGCCAATGAAGATGCTGAAAATGAGCATCGGTAATAAAAGTGGACTGTTGCCTGATTTTCGAAGTTACTGGCCAGTGGAAAAGCTCTACCTAAATTGCAGCACTCCATTTTGCCTGCAAAAAATGTACAACGCAGTTCGAAAAGACTTTAGCACCTCAGCCTATTTGAAACTGGAGCTTCCTGAGATGGAGAAACCGCTCATAAATGATATTTTTCAAAGAGGAAATTTCTTGAAAGCAGATCTCCCACACTTGACCCACGTGGAAATATATTTGCAGAGTTTTACGTGTCTTGACTTTTTACTGCCGCTGAAGGATAGTCTCTTGACTTTACGTTTGTTTGTGGATGTTCGAAAAGAACTGCAGCAAAAGCAACAAGCCAAGGATGTAGAGAATGGATCACACATTCAGTTTTTTAGCCGTGTCATAAGTGATGAGCATCCAAACATTTGTGATGTATTGAGTAAACTCCGTTACTTTTCGTACAGAATTGACACGCATGATAATGTGTTTATGAGAGACCTGAAAATTAGTAGAAACTGAGTGAGATTAGGATGAGGAGCCAAGTCGGTGCAATATCTTATTTTGATCAGAATTAATATTTTGTTTGTGCTTACATTAAAAAAAGATTGTATGTAAAAGTTGCAAAAGTAGACAGATGAGTGGCAGTTTTCGTTATCAATATAATTGTACAAAATATTTTTTATTCTCCTTCACAATTATTTTGTGCCCATGAGGATTTTGCATTTTTTCGTAGTTAAAGTTAACATTAAAAAATAATTTAATGCGTCACCACCTCTCCAGCCCAGAGTACGTTATAAAATAAAGAAATAATTAGGCCAAGGTTAAGTTACAAATTTTTTACTTACTGCAAACTAGCAAAAAAGAGATTAAAATATTTTACTGGGATTCATTTGCTGGGATTTGTTTTCGTTTCATGAATGAATGAATGCAGTTGAAAGTCACCGTAAACGAGAAATTTAGGATGAGCTTTCAACATAATTGATGTACGCACATCCTTAACCCATTCACTATGTCTGGTAAAAAACATCATGCTTTAACAAATTATTTATTATTCAGGCATAAAAGTAAAAAGTTCACTTACCAAATGAGTGAATTTGTGAATGTAAACACACATTATGTTTGGTTTAGGTTTGGACTTTGGCCGCTTCACCAATAGTATGTAATCAGATCCAAATTATCTGAATACCTATACGCAGCACCAGATAAAACTTGTAAGTTTGAAGCAAACTGGTCTGATGATGAGAAAGAAGAGTGAACGAGAATAAGGCATTGATTCCTGTCATTATGAAAACTAGAACAAATTCTGGATCCTTTTTGTGTGGGGCAGCACACCCATTCTACTCTAAAACATGTTTCAGTATTTTGCTTTACATCATTTGTGTCTTTCCTTATTGCATGTAAAAATGATGTAAAATCAAAGAGAGAATGAAATGTAATAAATGCATCACACAGTCATCTGCTGAGCTCAGTCATAACAATATTCACTTTGTAAATTCTTAAAGCTATAATTTCCCATTTTCTTAACCAATTTATTTAGTTTGAGGTTTCGAGGCTAATAAAAGTCCTTGAAAACAGGTAATATTGACTGATATTTTTTAAAATTAAATACATTTTCAGTAAAATACAAAATCTTAGCATTCATTAAAAATTTATCTTTGCTAGAACTCATGCTATGGTTTTATTCTTCCCGAATAAAAGATAAGAAAAACAGCGGAAAATTCTTTGAAATTGGGTAACATTGCACTATGTTTCTCGATTGCTCATCTTGTGGAAGGAACTTTACCTCCAAGGAGAGCCTACAACGCCATATGAAAACTGTTCAATGTGCAGGAAAACGTTTGAAGTGCGAGCACTGCAGTGCTTCATTTTACAAAAAAGAGTCATTTGCAAATCACCTAAGAAATCATGCAAGCAGCAACAAAAGCGATTACGAATGTCACGTCTGTTGGAGGGTGTTAAATTCAAAACCGGATAAGAATAAACATATCCTGACTGTGCACTACCAGGAAAAATTTTTTTCATGCGTTTTTTGTAACTCTGCCTTCACAAGTCGACCAAGTCTAAATAATCACATTAGAAATCACATTGGAGAAAATGAAAATATTCGAAAAAGAATTACATGTGTTTACTGCAAAAACGTTGCTAATGGGATGGCAGCTCACACCATTCATGTAAGGACAGCGCATAAGCAATTTAAATGCACTGTGTGCGGAAAAATGCTGAGCAGTAAGCAAAGTTTGGACCAGCACATGTGCAGGCATTCTGGTACGAGATCACACGATTGCCCGCTTTGCTCCAGACGATTTTTCTCCCGGAAGGAGGCCAACGGGCATTTAAAAACACATTTAGGAGAGAAACCTCACAAATGCAACATTTGCTCAAAAACCTTTGGCACGGAGGAAGGATTACGTGATCACAACTTGAACATGCATGAGAAGCACAAAAAGCCGTTCCAATGTGACATTTGCGACAGAAAGTTTGTCAATAAAAATAAACGGAATGAACATCGGAGGGGTCATACAGGAGAAAAGCCGTTCAAGTGCACCTTATGTGGGAAAGCTTATCAAGGGGATCAAGGTCTTAGATATCACATGCGAGCAGTGCATTCCAAAGAAAAGAAATTTGTGTGTGGCATTTGTGGCAAGGGATTTTTCAACAAAACAAACCTCAACATCCACAAGGATGTACATGTCACGGAGAGAAAATTTGTTTGCCCTATTTGTTCGAAAGCATTTGTAAGGTCTGGTGGTGGTGGCCTTCGTCAGCATATGAAGACGCACTCAATTAAAGTAAAGCGATTTGATTGTGTCTTTTGTGGGAGTGCATTTACAAGCAAGGAAGCACAGTACAGGCACATTCTTAAGCATATTGAGGAAAAACAGTATCAATGCAAACTGTGTGAGAGAAATTTTGCTTCCAAAGTCAGCCTGGAATTTCACACGGTTTCCCATACTGGCGAAAAGGCATACAAATGCAGCATTTGTTCAAGGCGCTTTCCATATCCCAAGAGTTTGCAAAGGCATATGAAGGTGCATGGGAAATAATTCTTCCAGCAATTTTTAAGGGTAATTTAAGGAATATTTTTGAAACTTGTAAACATGCAAACATAATGTACCCATGTATTATTTTTTGAATGAGCTTTTAATTGTCAAAATTTTTTGAGTGTTTTTTTTTCTGAATTTCAGTGCAGTTTGCTATTAAAACGCAAGGAGATGCGGTTCTATGGAGAATTTGGCTAGTGTCATTATTTATGTTAGAAATTAGTGAATACGAGTTAAAAAAGTAATTAGCAATATCAAAAATGTGGTTTTACCGTATTTTCATTTATTCAAATAGCTTATGATCAATTTAAACACATTTAGCAATGTCATGTTTCATTTATTTTTTTAATAAAGCAATATAAAGTTACTAATAGTTGTAGTTAAATGAAATTTTGATTTTGACTACTTTAAAGTGCGATGTTGATGAGCAAAAGTGTATGCATGGGGTTAATTTTATAACCTCTCTAAACACAAATAAGAAATTCATATTCATTGCAGCGTATTTCCCTTCCCCCAAAACTCGCAAATGCTCCAACACTTGGTTGATATTTTCCCGGTGTCCAAAGATTCCGCCCATTTAGATTCAAAAGACAACTGATGGGATACAGTGTCTCCCTTTCGCTGGATCTTCCACCGCGAACAGCATTGCCCGGCAAAGAACCGCTACGTACCCACTTGAAGTTTGCCCCATTGGGATTTGTTAGCACTTCAATGTGGTCCCCAGTTTTGGCATGCTCGCCCCCATTATATGCCACATAGCATTGGCGTCGTCCAGCATGATACTTGCCAGGAATAATATCACCATTGTGATAAGCTCTGCAGCTGTACAGCTTGTCTCCATTTGGTTCATCTCCAAAGTACACAAGATTTTTCAACTCTTTTTTGCTATTTACGTAACGATATCCAAAGCAGCCCGAGTTGCAGCCGTACATTTCATTCAGGATCTCAATGTCAAGAACGGAGAGGGGGCCACCAGAACCACATTTTGTTACGCCTGGCTGTTTGGGCTGAAAGCAGCCGTTGTAGCATTCTCCTTCGTAGTGCTCAATGCTGACGTAGTCATAAAGCTTGTGCAAGCCTCTACAAAAAATATGAGCCTGTCAAAAAACTTCTCATAAATTTTATACATTTATGCAGTTAAATTTACTGCACACACCTGTTGAAGTCATCTCCATCTATGCCATGCGGTTGACAGACTGCCGTATTGAAACCAATCCATTGATCTCTGTCACGCCGGGATTGTTCATGGCCCATGCATAAAGTATGGCCAAGTTCATGAACCATCACTCCTGCACTGACGCAACTGCCTCCGAACTTTGCGAATTGGCCTCCATTATTCTTCGGGAATTAAAAAAATGCATACGTTTTCATGTTTTTACTGCAGTTAATTCATAATAAAAATTTGTGAACTAAATGAAATGAAATCAATTTACTAACCATGCAAAGATGTGCAACGCCACAGGTGTTGGGGTCATGAAGAATGTCAACCCAGGATCTGTGATGATTTTGCTTTGGAATGAATCGAATGCATGTATTTTCATGGTACGCTTGAAAAGCCAGCGCTACTTGACGCCGTTGATTGTCGTCAAATGTTGGGTCAAGTGTGTAAGGCACCTGGGCATTTGTCCAGAGACGAGGTCCAAAACCTGGTCTGGTTTGAGGAAATTTCTGATAAGCACAAAAATACGTCAGGATTAAGGCTAGCACCAGCACTGAAAACGTTTAAACAGAATTTTTGGTGTACCGTTTACCGTTTCTTCTTCTTTTGTTGGCAAATTTAATGTCTCATTACTGATTGGAATGGATTTTCCACGAACTGCAGCGAATTCCGCCTCAGTAATAAAAGTGGGGCCATCTGCGATTTAAAAAAGTTCATACAATATGTAAAATTACTACTAATAAAAATTACTATACGTTTGCGGTGTATATGGCAGTAATACCAGCAACAGTTGCAGCTGAATGAAATGCTAGTCCAATGATGAAAATGGCCAACATTTTAGTATAAAAAATTTCGAAGATTTGGTGCTTGCTATTTCTCGATGGAACTACTACTGACCCCTACACATTTTATATTTTATATTGCATATTGGCAATTATTGATTCAAAGTAAACAATAAGATCACGAATATTGTAAAATGCACATCTGTTGATTATTGTATGCTACTAAATAATATTATTAACTAACAAAAAAGGAAAAATAATTTTACCACGAAATTGTTTTTAACAGCAATAATAATTTAATATAGGTATGTTTAAATAGAGTTGTGACAGCTTACGTGGAAACTAATAAATGATTGTTTCTTACTTTTTCTTAATATATGCTTAGGAATCAGAGATGAGAGCTGGTCAAAAATGGTTTTGAAAGTTTTTGATGAAGGCGTTTTTAGCTCATGTTAGTGCTTTTAACGGTCAAAATGGTAAAAACTGAACAATTGATACATGACTGCATATCCATTGAATATTTTAAGCAGGTCTCATGTTTCCCCATAAAACTCTAAAAACCGCTAAACACTAACAGAATTTTGACCGTCAAAAACCGTAAAAACACGGGCTCGTGCCTTTCTTTACGTCAAAACCGCGACTTTTGCCATCCCTGTTAGGAATGGTCTCGTCCAGAAATATTTACGAGTAATCAACCGAGCCATGACAATAAATTATTTTTAGCAGATGCTTATTTATATTGCAACCACTGAATTATTCATTGTTTTCCTTTGATGGATTGCTGTGGTGATGTCATAGAAGTACGAAGAAATTATGTTAAATTTTGTACAAAACAACTATTTTTTTCAATGTCATCTGCTCAATTTTTATAACACGCGTGTATAATTTATTATTTCTAGTTCACCAATAACAACAGATGGTTCACGAACAACATGAAGTGCTGGGTACCATAAAAGGAATGTTTTTTTTAAATTTTTGTTTCTTTATTGTAGAAATGTCATCTGCTAAACTTTTTATGATACGCGTGTATAATTTATTATTTCTAGTTCACCAATAACAACAGATGGTTCACGAACAACATGAAGTGCTGGCTGAGTAACATAAAATGTTTTTTATAAATTTTTGTTTCTTTATTGTAGAAGCCGGATGCGCACATACGAACCAATAGCGTGGGTAGCAATATTATTTAAGCTTGTAACCAATAATGGACACGAATTGAACAGATATTTATTATGCCAAGGGTAGTTTTGTAGTTTTTCAATAAAAACTGAAAAAATCTGAGTCCTTGAGAAGGAGAAGCTTACTTCAAATTGGATACGACGGCTTTGACGACACGGGTTTCAATTTTTTAGCTTTAGGTGCAATATTTCTTGCTTTTATGGAAAAATGATGAAAAAACAGACTCATGACACTTAATACTTCAAACCAATACAACCATAAATAAATTTCTCTACTACTTTTACTGCGATCTGCCGGGCAGGCATGGCGTTTCTGGATCACGGTAAGACTTGCGTTTGCACGGAAAAAGCCGTTTTGTTTTTCAGATTTGTGCAGCATATGCAATTTATTGAATTGCATTCGATCTCATCTTAAAAGCCAGTCCTGTGCTCAATTTCCCATAGTACATGTTTGGTGTCGCGCCATTAAGTATTCATTAGGTGAATGAAACAATTAGTTAGCAGAACTACTACTTGGAAATGCAATAAAAGTTAGAGAAAGGTTAACACACACACAGCAACCATGGCGGGCAACCAGACAAAGCACAGTTTAGCAACCAAACTTTATTTAGCACTAAAGATTGAGTTAAAAAGTTAACTCTTCCTAACTGCTTAAGAATTAGCTAGGGCTATTAACACTTTTCCAATCTCACAACTTCCAAGTATGATTTTCTGCGAAGAAAAGAATTTTCGCAAATAATCTTATATATGGAGAACCGGAATCAGTGACTGCTTCCATTGAAAAAAATATAAAAAACTGATAAAAAATTCCTAAGAAGAAATACCCATAATTTGATTAAAATAAGTATTTTTTAAATAAAATTTCTATGCCTAAAATAATTTACTTGTTCAATACCATAATCCAAAGTTATCTGTGTAGTAAATTTTCATGCGATTAATGCGAAAAGTTGTATCAGGTGCCTTTGAAGCAACTGATTTTGCAGCTACGGACTAATATAATTTTGGCATTCTGTATGCGCGACACGACTAATTTTGCATTAAACCTCCACGCATACGCCTTTCGAAGGGACTCGAAGCAATCCAGAAATCTCTTAAAGCTGGTCTTCACCAATATCAAAAGCCTTTTCCAGTTTTCCCCGAGAAAGAATAACATTGATGCAGAAATCCCAATCAGAAGTAACATAAATATGATGAGTATGTTGCCCTGAATCGGTGCAGGCTCCGGTTCTGGTGTGTTCTGGCCGCCTCGTACTTGTGACTGCCAAACCAACTTGGGAAGCCAATCGATGATTCCTGATTGCTGCAAAAATCTAATTCGGTCCAGAATAAGCGGAGGGAACAGCTTCGTAAGAGTTATTGCAGTTCCAACTTTGTTGTATATCTCAGATCCAACTGAAATAAACTTGGCTCCCCGTGAGGTGGCGTGATCGGCGTACTGCTGTGACATTATTTCGGGAAGAATAATTGCTGACTTGGTGCAGGACACAAGATCTTTTTTGTACCAGTCTTGCTCTCTTTCAAAAAACAAGGATTCAAGGTGGTTTTTTAACCGATTTTTAGCTTTGTATGGTGAATCCCAGTGCGGATCAGAAAAATTGTAGAAACCTATTTGAATGAGAGGAGCAAGTGTTTCAACGAAATCCTTCAACTGAAACAAGACATTTGGGTGATGCGTTGAATTATTTGCGAGCTGCTTAAATGCTGTAAATATGTTACTTTGACGTTGATCACCGAGGTTCTCCAATTTTATCAAAACTTCGGTTTTGGCTACAAACTTAAGCAAGTAAGGACCAGGGTTGTCCTCCGATGAGGTATAAACTATGTTTTTATCAACGAGGATTTTTTCCACGTATATGATCCAGTCCATGTCAACACTAAAATCAAAATAAAGGCTGGTAATTCTGCTATAAATTGAAATGTTGTCTTTAGTAAGGTGCTCCAATGTCGTGTATAACAGCGGCTTTCTACCGATGATCATGTTGTAGACGTTACTGTTCTTGTAGCCGTTGCTAAGAACAATTCCGGTTAGCAGCACTGCTGCAACCACAAATCTGAGATGACGGTTCTTTGCAATATTGCCGGTAAAAGGGTCTCCTTGTTCAAGGAGCACCTTGACCAGTGACAAAAAGTTTCCAAGTGCATACCCAAAATGTTTCCTTGATTGGCTTGTTCCTTTGTATATGAGCGAGTAGAGCCTAGCAAGTCCTGGCAGAGCAACAGCAAAGAAGATAGCCATGTAAATCCAAACGTACGGATCGTAAACATTAACAAGCTCAGCAAATGGAAATGGCGTTTTCCCTCGCTCTCCGCAAGTGACAAATCGGAGTCCGGAAAAGGGAATGTCTACAAAAAGTGGATACATTGCTGCTGTTGTGATGCTCTCTGGTAAAAAAGCAATTTGCCATCTTAAGTCTAGAAACCAATATAAATGTTCATTGATTGTGGTCTGCTTGCCATCTCTGCAAAGAGTGTTTACTGAAGATTCAACAATGTACGTGTCATTTTGAATGATCTGAAGAAAAATCTGAGAGAGTACATAAACTAAACGTTCATCCTTACTTTTGAGCAAAGCTAGTTGAGATACATGATTGTGTCTGGACAGACGTTGACAGTTTGATAAATACGCTTTCAAAATATCACCAAATGTGTCAGCAATAATAATAAATAAAAAGTTTTTCGCTTTCAAGTTGGGAAATGCCAGATGTGAGAATGCTCTAGTTTTGAGTTGCCCAAGTTGACTTAGTTGCAGCTTGTGTTCCATCAATTTTACCGTGCTATAATTGGCATACCCGTCGAAAGGCGTTAATAAAAAAATGCGGCCAACGTTTGACTTGGATACAATCATGTGTACAAAAATGGTGTTATATTTAACGCTGGAACCCATTATTGCCGAATTTATCCATTTCAAGATATTATCCATATCACAGCTTTGTTTTCGTTCTGTAGTAATAAGTAGTGTTATAGTTGACTTGGTAGATGGCGAAATACCATTTGCAATTTCCGTATCTTCGTATCTGAAGGCACTTGTGTCATGTAAATCCGAAATGCTCAACAGTTCTAGCGGCAACAACAAGGCAACCTCAACGACACCATTCCATGGCTTTATTGCGTTTGACATGCTGAAAAAGTTAAGTTTGAAGCATATTGCAGTTTCACGTGAAAATCTTGTTTTGTCCAAGTGGCGAGAATTTGCACATGGAGTGGTTTCTTCAGTTAATGTTCTGTTGTAGACTGCAGGCGCGTACGGAATCCACATGAATTCTGACCTATAGGTTTCCGCAACGGCAGGGATCGTCGTCCTAAGAATTATTGGGTGGCTGGTCTCCTTGATATCAATTCTTTGAAAATTGGTAATGACTACCAGCTCGTTGTGCATCGAGAATGCTGCCAACACTTCATTAAGGTTTTGTATTTGAGCAGTGTGCTTTTGAAACCAATGATGGCAACTTTTATACTCATTGCTAAGCTCTGATAAATGTTTTTTAATGTACGTGGAATCCACGTGTATCCAGCTTTCCCCAAAACAGACCATCAAAAAAGGCATGGCAAACAAACAAACGGAAAGTAATATCCGAATCATGGTAGATGTTTGCACTTTTCAGTGCAAAATTTCAGTGCAATAAAATATTAGAATTAGTGGGTAATTCAGCAAGCCTGGAGATGGTTGTTCACCGTTTAAAGCTTCAACAATTCCCTAGCTTTTTTAATATACGAAGCGAACAACATGACGGACTGAATTATTCTTTTAAGACTTCCGTCCAAAGCATACCGGTGTGGCAACTCAACTAACCCGGAAATGTTGACATACTAAAATACAAACAAAAGTCTGTGGCTAGTGTTTATTCCATTTTATAGCATCAGGTGAGTGGTTAGTATTCAAACAAATGCTCAGCAGTTATAATAGCATGTACTGTCAGAATATAATCTAAAATATACAAGTAATACTTTTGAGTACTTTTGATAATAAAAAGTGACAGTTTGTCTTGCTCAAACAAGGAAGAAATTCGGCATCTTTGACGGAGCAGAACGTACAACCTAAGCACACGTGTAGGATATTTTACTAGTACAATTGAGGAAGGAAGTTGTGCTCCTTTCATGACTTTATTAAACTTGTTTGGATTTAAGCCACCGTTTATATATCTTATTGGTAAATTTTTGGTACCTTAGTTGAGTCGAGCATACATTCATTTTTATATTGATATAGTTATTCTAACCCGTATTATGAAAATATGAAGATATTTTAACTGGCAATCAATATTTTATTGCACCTTTCGTCACGATGGCTTCATTAGTGGCCAACCACCACCACCAAAAATAAATTACCAGCTGATATCTGAAATCAATTTTTCTGGATTTTTAAACACATTTGATAGAAAAAGGCACACCAACTGAGTTTAAATTAATTTGTTTCATTTGATTTACTTTCTAAACTGGAAATATTTAAATGTAAATCAAATACTCTGAAAACGTTGAAACATAAAGAAATATAAAATGTTTGCTGCGCTTTTATATAAACCAAAATGCAGTGTTGTCTTGTCAAAAATTTCTAATGAATATTACCAGAGAAAGAAAGTAGGTCACAGTAGATGAAACAATATTTTAAGGTAAAAAATATTCCAATATTCACAGGAATTTCCATAAATCCCACTAATTTTACAAACAAGGCCGTCTTTCTGATTGATAATATGTTTGCATATGGAAGTTATTAAGAAATAAGGTAATGATGAGAGATGAACCAAACTCGAAACTTAGGTACTCGCGTTATCTTTAAAAAACCTAATTAGGAAAAAATGTAATAATCACATAAATACAATGTTGTGTAACAGTTTTACTTACGTATATTCAACACATTAGTAATGTTGTTCAAATTTGGATTTAATATAATTTCGCGAATCTTCTACCAACCCAAAATATTTTTCAATGTGAAGAACCGGTAGCAATTGCTATTTCTATTGATACAACAAGGAAACTCAAAATCATAAAAGCAATGCTTAACAAATCTCCACATGCAACGTTATTTGCAAAAACCACCTTTAATGATTAAATTTATCGTCTTACGTAATGTGCTTGGTGCAATTCGGCCATTAGATTACAGACCATATTCCTAGTAAACTGCATTTTTATTACATAAATCAATATTTATCTACATACATAGTCTAGTTGCATGTGGTTAATGTGAAAAATGTATGAAATTCCTTTGAAACTGCTTCTGTTGCGGCTATCGACTGCTACGCATTTTCCCCAAAAAAGCCGGTTTTGCTGGCATAATTTCAAGCCAACAACTTCCAAACGGGCTCTAATGAAAACAAAAATTTCATGAAGCTGTCCTTCAGACAGGTCAAAATTTTTTTCCAGTTTTCTCCGAGAAAAAATACTATCGATACGGAAGAAGCAAAAGAAATACGATGAGTATGTTGCCTTGAATCGATGCAGGCTCCGGTTTTAGTGTGTCTGGCCTGTAGACTGCTGTTGACTGCCAAACCAATTTGGGAAGCCAAGCAGTTATTCCTGACTGCTGCAAATATCGAATTCGGTCCAGAATAAGTGGAGGGAACAGTTCTGTCAGAGTCATAGCAGTTCCAACTTTGTTGTATACCTCAGATCCCACTGAAATATACTTGGCTCCCCGTGAGGTGGCATATTTAGCGTATTGCTGGCACATTATTTCGGGAAGAATAATTGCTGATCCGGAGCAAGACACAAGATCTTGTTTGTACCATTCTTGTTGTCTTTCAAAAAACAAAGACTCAAGGTAGCTTTTTAAACGATTTTTAGCATTGAACGGCGACTCCCAGTGATGACGTGAGAAGTTGTAAAAACCTATTTGAATGAGTGGGGCAAGTGTCTCAATGAAACTCTTTAACTGAAACAAGACATTTGGATGATGCGTTGAATTATATGCAAGCTGCTTAAATACTGTAAACTGGTTACTTTCAATTTGATCACCGAGATGTCTTAATTTTACTGAAACTTCGGTTCTGGCTACAAAGAAGTGCAAGTAAGGATCAGGGAAGCCTACCGTGGAGGAGACAATTTCGTGTCTATCAACGCAAATTTCACCCACGTATGAGATCCACTCCATATCAAACCTTATATCAAAAAATAGGTCGGTTATTCTGCTATAAATTGAAATGTTATCTTTTGTAAGGTGCTCCAATGTCGTGTACAGCAGCGGCGCTCTACCAGTAACCATGTTGTAGACGTTACTGTTCTTGTAGCCGTTGCTCAGAACAATCCCCGTTAGTAGGACGGCTGCAACTACAAATCTAAGGTGAAGGTTTTTTGCAATGTTGCCATTAAAAGGGTCTCCTTGTTCAAGCAGCACTTTAATCAATGACAAAAAGTTTCCAACTGCGTAACCAAAATGCTTCTTTGATTGGCTTGTACGGTTAAATGTGAGCGAGTAGAGCCCAGCAAGTCCTGGCAAAGCCACTACAAAGAAGATAGCCATGCAAACCCAAACGTAGGGATCGTAAACATTAACAAGCTCAGCAAATGGGAACGGCGTTTTTCCTTGCTCTCCGCAAGTGACAAATCGGAGTCCAGAAAAGGGATTGTCTACAAAAAGAGGATATTTTACTGCTGTATCGATACTCTCTGGTAAAAAGTTGAGTTCCCATCTTAAATCTAAAGGCCAGTATATAAGGCCATCGATCGTAGTACGTTTGCCGTCTCTGCACAAATATTTTGAATATCCAACAACGTAGGTGTCATTTTGGATGATCTGTACCAAAATCTGACTGACCACATAAGCTAAACGTTCATTTTTACTTTTAAGCATTGTTAGTTGAGATACTCGATTGCGTTTGGACAGTCGTTGACAGTTTGACAGGTACGCTTTCAAAATATCACTGAATGAATCAGTTTTAATATTAAATGCAAAGCTTTTTGCTTTTAAGTTGGGAAATGCCAGATGTGAGAATGCTTTAGTTTTGAGTTGCCCAAGTTGACTTAGTTGCAGCTTGTATTCTTTTAATTTTACCAAACTGAAAGGGTCGTACTTGTCAGAAGGCGTCATTAAAAAAATGTCGACAACGCTTGACTCGGAAACAATCATATGTACGAAAATTGTGTTATATGCATCGCTCGAACCAATTTTTGTCCACTTCATCCAATCCAAGATATTATCCATATCACAGCCTTGTTTTCGTTCTGTAGTAATAAGTACTGTTATAGTTGATTTGGTCGATGGCAGGATACTAATCCGGGGCACCCAAGCTTCGTATCGAAAAGAATGTGTGTCCCGTAAATCCCATATACTCAGAAGTTCTAGCGGCAAAAGTAAGGCAACCTCAACAACACCATTCCACTTTAGTGCGGCTGACATGCTGAAGAGGTTAATCTTGAAACACACTTCTGTTTCCTTTGAAAATCTTTTTTTGTCCATGTAGCGAGAATTCGCACATGGTGTGGTTGCCTCAGTTAATGTTATGTTGTAGACTACGGATGCGTGCGGAATCCAAATTGCATCTGACCTACCGGATTCCACAACAGCAGGCATTGGCGTCCTAAGAATTATGGGGTGGCTGGTCTCCTTGATATCAATTTTTTGAAAGTTGGTAATGACTACCAGCTCGTTCTGCATTGAGAATACTGCCAAATTTTCATTAAGGTTTTCTATTTGGGCAGTGTGTTTTTGGAACCAATGAGGACAATCGTTATAGTTTTGGCTATACCTTGATACAAGTTTTCTAATGTACGAGGAATCTGCTGGTATCCAGCTTTTCTCATAACAGACGATTAACGATGGCACGCCAAACAAGCAAACCAAAAACAATATCTGAATCATGTTATTTTTTGCTTTTTCCAGTGCACAAGTTCAGTGAAAGGAAATATTACGATTGGTTGGCAATTTAGTACAGAAGTTGTCAAACTCTAACTACAATTTCCCCAAAGACGAATAAAACTTCAGCAATTTGATATGAATGTACGATGCAAACAACATTATGGGCTGCATGGCTTTTTTAAGACCTCCATCGAAAATTTATCGGTATTGCAGTTTAATAACACGGAAATTTTGATATACTAATATACAAACGAAAGTCTGTTTCTTTTGCTTACCATTTCGGTTTATAGCGTTAGTTAAGCGATTAGTATTTAAGCAACTACTCAACAGTTATAATATCATTTATTGCCAGAATACAGTCGAAAATAAAGAAATGTTCGTTTTGAATACATCAAAGCGACGGTTTGTCTTGTTCAAACAAGGAAGATTTCGGATATCTTTGACCGAGCAAACCATACAACCTAAGCACACGTGTAGAATATTTTAATAGTAAAAATGAGGACGGAAATTGTTCTCCTTTTATTACTAACAATTAATTGAAATAATTTGGAATTTATACCACCGTTTACATATGTTGTTAATAAATTGTTGGTAAATTAGTTGGTTCCAGCATACCTACGTGTAGAATTGAGAGCATGTAATTATTCTGACCAGTATTCTGTACACTTGATAGTATTTCAATTGGAAATAAATTCCGTCACGAAAGCTTCATTTTATCATAAGTGGCCAACCGCCAAAAACAATTAACTCACTCATTTCTGAAAACCAGTTTTCTGGATTTTTTAATAGTAGTAGTAGTAGTATTTTTTTATTCAATTGACCATTTTGCCATCATACACGGTCATCAAGTTTTCAATGCTGAGTTTACAAATAATGTTTGAAAAATTGAAGTACATGTTTAAAGACTAAATTAGTTTGTATAGGTAGGTATAAAATTCAAATAATAAGTAAATTAAAAAATTAATAGGATCTTATGAACTTTCGGACTTTCATGCTACATATCCAGAACATATATATATTGTTTATTTTTTCGACGTTTTCAGGGTGAGATAGCACTGCTTTTACAAACG
>JAANSP010001385.1:0-15598 GCA_036850745.1 Homidia socia
CTCTTCTCTCTCCTTTAGGAAAATCCCAGATACGTGAGGTCCTTGTCTGTTTTTATTCTCTACAACTTTCTAACCGTCTAAGCCCATCTCATAGTGTCACCACCACTGTTATTACTACTAGTGCATATGCTTATCAGTGGTCTGCTTCTTTTGGTTTGGTGGTAATGTAGAAGTGTGGTCTGGGAAACTAAAGTAGTTACAAGCAAGATGTATGCACGCAATGATGGTCTGCACTTTTGAGCAAAGATTTTTATTGCCTGTGTGAAAAAGGCTTTTCCTTTTTTGGAAATGTTAGAATCCTTAGAGTGGAGAGGGATCTATTCCATCTATTCTACTTGATGATTTTTTGCCATCTTTTAATTTTTAAATTCAATTATTATTCTCAATCAATTCAAACTTTTCTGTATAATAATACAGCCACCAATTATTTTATTTGAAAACTTGTTTTTGTTGAGGATAATCATGTCATACCATCATCATCATTATATCCCACATCTAAAATTATCTCTTTTCCGATTTCTCTCCTTTGAAGGTTCAAGTAAGAGTGTTGTTGAAAACCATCTGGATGGCTTTTGTCCGCCCACAGTCAAAGAACGTTGACTTTAGTTGTGTATGTATCAAAGTTCAATCTCTTATTGAAAACTAGTGACGTTAACTACGTACTCTTCGTAACAATTCAAAATATGAATGCAGCAAAATTAGCAGAAACTTTTTACAAGCTAAAAATTATTGCTATTAATTATTAGTATTAACCACCACCACCACCAAATAACTACCTTACCGCCTCCTTGAGTCTAAGCACGGACGAAATTTTTTAACATTTGTTTGAGTGGTGGTGGCGGTGGTTGTCGCTAGAGATAAGAGCCATATGCTTCCGACCTTTGAAAAGATGCATGTTGTTTCTGGCTTTTCTTTATTTCCTTTTAAGGCAAAAAAATCTCAGGGAAAAGCGCTTTAGCTGCTGGGAGAATGAAAGAATAAAAGTATGAAAGGGCAAGAAGAAAGCATCAAGAAAGCATCATTGCAATTCCAACTAGTCTTGCTAGGAATCCTCCCAAATACACTGCTGACGACAGAAAGAGAGAGAGAGAGTAGGCAAGAAAGAATAAATACCGTCTCGTCGTCCACTGCTAAATATCTACGTACATTTTTTACTTGCTTTTTTGTAGACTGCCTTGGTAGATCTCTCCTCTCCCTCTTTCTCTTTCCCTCTTCTTAACTACTCAATAGATTGTCAACCAATCTTGCTCACCGGCTGGTGAGAAATTTTTTTTTGTTTCTGGTTTTGTCATCATCATCATCATGAACATTGTCATCCTTTTTTCGCTAAATGTTTTCGAGTTGGATTATTTTAAACAAATTTCTACTGCAACAGCAGCACAATTAGCATGGACAGCAGACAAATCATATTTCATGCTTGATTATCTCCATCAAAGTGAACATATGTTGGGCGTTCATTTTCGTATACATAAAATGCAACTACTTTTTTATATATCTCATGACAGCAAAAATTACTCGAGAGAGAGAGAGGGAAAGGCAATAATGAAAAAAGAACAAAGAGAAAAGTATATGGTAAGAGTAGGGAAACTGCGTCTTCTTGCTATATACATTGGTATCATAATGCAAACGGAATACAAAACCATCGTATCGTGTTTTCCCATGTAATTATAAACAGACTTTTGTCTTTTCTCCTCTCTCAGTAAAGAAGCCTCAGCAGAAGCAGCAGCACGAGGCAAAGAGAGAGAGAGAGAGTGCGAGAGAGAGAAAGGAGGTTTGCTGGTTTGACAGAAGGGAAAGGCATAAATACAGAAATGTATGTAGTAGCAGTAGAGTTTGTTGGAGACAAGCTGAGAAGCAAGCATCGTCAGCAATCCAGAAAAAAAGATGACATGATAGACTTGCCCATGGTCTTTCCATGAACATACGGTATGATATTTCACCACCACTACCAACTCATAGCATACACTCTCTCTGGCACTCTGGAAAATGGTAATGCATTGCTAATGTGTGATTATGGAATAGGTTCAAAGGCAGCAACAGCAGAAGCAGCAAAGGAGGTGGTGGGTAAATGTATGAGCAACATGAAAAAACTCGACTCCGATTTCCAAGACATTTTCCTCTTATATCGCATCCGAGTGATACCGACACTAGTAGGCTGCGTTTGGCTTCCCTTTTGTACGAAGCAACAGCATTGAAACCATATTTATTATTATTATTATTATGTGAAAGAAAGCAACAGGACACGAGAGGAAAGAAGTGGCTCTTGTCTGTAAACTCATCCGAGTACACTGTTGCTTGCTTTTATATATGTGTACCTGCTACATAAATTCATGTACATTCATGTTGCTGCTGAAAACGTACGTACCTTTTCACCCTTTCATGGAAACAACTATATAGTTATACCGACCTTATAGTAAGAATATATTTGAACCCAATGAATTTCAACAGAGGAGCAACAAGAAGAAAATAGATGCATAACCATATAATGGGGAGATGGAATAGGTTGAATGGATGTTGTTGTCTCCTCACTACGACTACAACTTTCCAGATACAAGCCACTTTCATGTCTTCCCATAAAACTTGTTTTTTTTTCTCTCTTTCTCTCTCGCACTCTTGGAATATATATATATATATTATATAATGTGCTATACACATATAGATATACCGCCTCTTCTTAGATATACCTACAGAGAGAGAGAGAGCAAAATTGGAGAGAAAAAAGGCCACCCCCTTCTCGTTCTAGCTTGTGTTGGTGTACGTATAATACGTATTCATTACCAATAGTCTCGTGTATTGTAAAATGGTTGCAACATTCTACTGTACTGCCTATACTACATATTTCATAAATGCATGACACTTTACTTTCTCCTAAAAATTTTCTCTTATATCCAGACCTCTGATGCTGTTGTATGTCTGTAGTAGTCGTAGTCATAGTGCATGTACACGCATTGCTTCTGCTGTTGCTCTTGTACACTAGAGCTGCTATCACTATTACCATCATCATTGGAAGGAAACTGTGGTAGTAAAAGTGGCAGTGATATTTTCACTCATCGTCGTGTACTCTTCTACTTCTTCTTCTTCTTCTACTACAACAACTAGTAGTGGTAGTAGTGGTGGTGATAGTGGTAGTAGTAGGAGAGGCAGTGAAACATCAACAGCAGTTGTAAAAATGGTTCTTATCCAAACCAAACCAAATCCCACCGACCGACCAAGTCCATTTCGGTTTTGTCATCCTTCCTTCAAAGTCATCCGGAGACGACAGAGAGAGACAGAGAGAGAGAGAGCAACAACACATTACAACTGCTACTACTACATTCATCGAAATAATCATTAGACACATTTTGTGATTATACATCATCATGGACCTGCATCTGTGTGTGAATATATATTTTTGTGGGAGTTTGTGAAGAGTAAAAAACAGAATTCAACATTATCTCGTCAACACTGGATAAAATCTGCCAATCTAAGGTAAGGTAACCATTAAAACATCTTATCAATATTTTTTTAATTTACAAGTTATAGATTGTTGCTCCGCTTTGCTTGTTGTAGATTTTAATTTCCAGTAACGATATTTACAAACAAACTAATTTATATCTACGCTTGCACATTTCCTACATTGAAAAGATTTGCATCATCAGAGGCTTGTTTTTGTTGTCAAAAAGAGATGCAATCCAACTTGCCAACTTGGCTTGTACATTACACATACATTCCTTTTATTTTAATATAAAGTTACACTGCACACGCAAGCTTGTTTTTGTTGTCAAAAAGAGATGCAATCCAACTTGCCAACCTGGCTTGTACATTACACATACATTCCTTTTATTTTAATATAAAGTTACACTGCACACGCAAGCCAGTTTCCGGGTATACTCATTTCAAAAGCCATAATTTTGCCCCTGACTTCCGGTTTCATTTCCGATGGAGCACTGTCGAAGAGAAAAAAAGGTTGGATACTGGATAAAGTAAAAAGAGAGTATACATTGCAGTAAAACGGAGGAAGGAGAAAAAAAGAGAAAAAAGAAGAGAAAAAAGGACAGTGAAAGAAAAGAGAGAGAGATCCGGTTTCATTTCCGATGGAGCACTGTCGAAGAGAAAAAAAGGTTGGATACTGGATAAAGTAAAAAGAGAGTATACATTGCAGTAGAACGGAGGAAGGAGAAAAAAGAGAAAAAAGAAGAGAAAAAAGGACAGTGAAAGAAAAGAGAGAGAGAGAGCTCAAGTCAGAGTCAGGCAGCAGAAGCAGCAGCAGCACCAGAAAAAGAGGGAGAGCAAAAAAAAAACTATCCAAGAAAGAATACGCGCGCACGCATTTCGCTCTTAAGATTTTACCATCTCACTACTACCATTCCTACTTTTTTTCCTAGTCTCGTCGTAAGCTTCTTTTTGTTCCTTCCTATACATACCTAAAAATGTATATGCTCGACTATAATATCATATTATGATGCTGTTGCTTGCTTTTTCTTATTACTACTGCACACACGTACGTCGTGATATAAACTCAATATATTTGCCATCATCATCATCATCATCATAATATCAACATGATCATCATCATCAACAACAACGACCATATATACACACATATATATCCATGAAAATCCCTCTAACAAACAGAAAACAGCACAACATAAACTCTCAAAAAAAATTTGTACCCTGAAGCTGTTGAAACTCAAGACAGAGATATAGAATGAGAGAGAAAAAAATGCTTGGCGAGAAAGAAGAATAATAATAAGAACACAAGGTGAGATATATTATATGCTTATGCAGCAGCAGCACCCTTTTTAATGCACATTCTATAATAATAATAATAATATCTATCTATATCTGTCTGCTTTCACTTAAGTTAATTAGTTTCCTTCTACTACTTCCACTACTACTGCACACGTCCTACACGTTCCTACATAATTGTACACAATAAAAATATTCCCTGGCTTTCACCACCGAATAGGAAAAGGCTGTTTCATCCCAAAAACACATCCATCCAATACAATAATGGATGATGCATGTATTACTCGATCGTCGTTGTATTATTCGTTTGCAATCATCATATTCTCTCCTCCTGTTACTTATTTTTGTGCAGGTTAAAAATTGAAATGAATACTAATCCTCACGTTTTTTATTATTAATAATAATTATTATTTTTATTATTATTTTTACAACATAATTCCCTAGTCGATATTTTTGATGGCTACTTTTATTCTAGCTACTAGTCATTTTTTTGTGTTTTGCATTTTTCAATTCTTACACTTTTTTGGAATAAATAAATAATTATTATTATTATCCCGCATTCTGCAACACAAAAACATGGAGAATGTGTGCCTCGAAGCGTGGAAAGGAATATTATATTATACACATGTTTGAAAACACCACTACCACACCTTCTCCGCCTCTCTTTTTCGTCCTCACATTCACTCCCCCTCACCATCACCAACATTGCATAGACAGACACTGAGAGAATATAACACAAAAAACATCAACAAAAGTGAGGAAAAGAAAGGTGAGCCATAACAAGATAACATGAATGATGGCAGCAACAAGACAACATAATAATCAACCATCATCATATGATTGGGCTTGGCTTTGGCATGACTAGTTTTTGTATTAATAATTCTTTCTTTTTTTTTAAAAAAAACGATACATTATTTACACATGTATCCAGCAACACTGATGATATGACTCGCACAGTGCGAGCCAATCAATATTTAATAAAGGAAGGATGATATTCCTTGGTAAAACGAGGGGAAAAAAGTTGCTAATAAACTGAAATAAACGTTGGATAATGCGATATATGCGGATGTACATATATTTATAACAAAAGAGTCAACATTGTAAACACTTGTGTTCTTGCAGGTGATGGATGATGGACTTTTGTAGCTTTGATAAATAAAAAATATATATGCTGAATGTATATTCTCTATCTATCTCTGTTGGATTTTTTCTTGGATTAACCTCAAACAAAAAAATCTCATTTACCTGCATAAAGTGTGAATGCTATTATTTATTTAGATGTTGGCTGTAGTAGTGCCACCACACACCACCACCGCCACCACCTGGACATCTGTCACTAGGACTGAAATTATTGGTAAAATATTATTGCTGCTGCTGCTGCTGCTAGTGTAAAGTGCTCATATTTCACATATCTGAAATAGGATATAGGAAGGCACACTGTACCAAAGTGTGTGTTTGGCAAGAAGAAAATGGTAGAAAAGTGGTAATCAATCCTTTACGACTGGAGTAGATTTACGATAATGCTATTGGACAAGATGGAAAAAGAGAAAGTAAAAGCAGTAAATATATGCTGGTTTTGTTGGTGGTGGAACCAAGGTGGAACTGGTGGAAGGCATTGTTCATGATGATGAAAATGACGGTGGTGGTGGTGTTCACTTCACGGCGGCAATGAATTGCCTACTATATATTCTTTGCAGTGGTGATGATGATGCAACCACTTTTAATTAGCTTGATTGCTAGAAGTAACAGGGTTCCTATAGACAGAGTACAGCATAACAGCAGACTCTATCGCTATCTCGCATCATGCAAATCTCGTGTCCTTTTTTATGTCCCTAAAAATGCATACCTTCTAAATAGTTTTCTATGTTGCTCACAAGTTGTGAATGAGCGTACATTGCAATGCATTGCAATAATATTTTGGTCAGTTTGAGTATGACTCTAGCAATAAATAACTTTTGCAAAGGAAAATACTACTACAACTTTTATACTGCAACTATCGCTATCTTGCATCATGCAAATCTCGTGTCCTTTTTTATGTCCCTAAAAATGCATACCTTCTAAATAGTTTCCTATGTGGCTCACAAGTGGTGAATGAGCGTACATTGCAATGCATTGCAATAATATTTTGGTCAGTTTGAGTATGACTTTAGCAATAAATAACTTTTGCAAAGGAAAATACTACTACAACTTTTATACTGCAAGTTGTCGCTTTTTTCTCCTTCAGCAGATTATTCAACATATTACATGTTTATGGCAACCCCACAAACCTTCAACTGCATTCAAACTGCGTACAATGACACTGGAATGGGGCACATTATTCTGTCATAAAATGAATTTCAGTTGTGTTATATATAGATTTGCTATAGCCGTATAACCACATATGCACAACTATTATTATTATACTCACTCACTCACTCCCTTACAGCCACTTACTCCAACAACACATCTCCTCCAGATCCTCATCTTTTTTTCCAACTCTCTCTCTCTCTCTCTGGCATTTTATTTTCTTTTCAATCCCATCGTCATCTCTCCATATCTATTCTCTCTATCGTTCCACTCGTCATAAACGACAAAACTCCCAACAGAGCAAAGCAGAATAAAAAATACACAACACTCACACTGTCACACTGGAAAAAGAGCCATCCATATCCATTCTGCTAAAGCAGCAAAGATATCATTGGTTGTAGTAGTAGGAGAAGTAGTTGTTGTTCTTCTTCTTCTTGTGCTGGAAAGAGAAATGGATCCTTTTACATTTGCTTCTATATTCTCACAGTATGAAGTCGCGTAGCTAGAGATATCTAGATAATACACCGTAAAACGAGTTTAGTGTCATTACGAAACAATATAAAATTGCAATAATAATAATAATATGTAAGAAGAATGAACCAATCTTTTCCTTACTGTGCTGTTGTGTGTATGCCTATATACATGTACATCTGCTCAATCTTCTTTCAATTGGCTTTTTTGACAGAGTACTTTTTTGATTCCAACCAACAGAAAAAGAGAAACGCATGATAATTTTTTGTCATGTTTGATGGAAATTAAATGATGAAAATGATGAAATTGTTTTATCAACAGTAGCATTTTTATGGCATTTACGAAAATTGCATTTATTTAGAATGGTATATTATTATTATATCGTTGACATTTTTCGTTAAGAAGCTGTAAAGTGTGCATTAGCATAATAGATGATAAAAATAAAAATATTTAGTCTCGTGTGTAAGTACTATACTTATGCAAAAGCCACTGCTTTTTCCACAGAGGCGAGGCGAGCGAGGCTTAGTATTGCGGATCGTGTGAAACACTAATAACGTCAGTAGGGTGAAACCATGTTTTAGAGAAAATGTTCTTATGGCAACATGTGATAAGCTAAAAAGTGACTGTCAACTGTGTAATGCAGGCTGAAACATGTGAGCCATGTAATGTATAAAATTTTACGCATAAATGCTCTCAAACATGCAATGCGCTCAAATATATACATATATTTTTAAAAAGTATTTTCAACATTTCAGCACATGATGATGATGGTCCGTGTATATATAATATTGAATTTTCTATTGAATTTTCTTGTAATAATTACAAAGAAAATAATGTTCAAAAATAGACGACACCATACAACCTCATATTCTATATAAATAAGCAGCTTAAACTCATAAACATCATTTGAAAACTCGCCTACATGAATCATTGCTATTTATTATATATCATCTTTTTTATTGTTTCTTTGATTTATTGTGCAAGCCGTATATAAAATTATTATTATAAAGATAATAATGTAGTGTTGTTATTGTTGTTGTAGAAGTGGAAGGGGAAAGTCAAAAAGAAAGTAAAATCAGGCTAGCATCTTCATTTTCACGTTCTCCTACAACTACTACTGCTGTGTATTGTAATATTTTCATCATTGCAGAGCTGTAGATAGATAAAACTACTCTGGGGAGCAAAAAGTACGACGGTATTAATTCAAAATCCAATAAAGCAAGTTTCATCAAGATGATCAACATGGTCGTCGACGGAAAAAGGAAGCAGAGAGAAAAACAACAGTACAATATGGATGGGGTGCAATGGACTATCACATTGCATCTTGGAGCCAGTCACTCACACATCCTTTTCTCCTTGTCCAAAAAAACTCTTGCAAAGAAACAAATATGATATCATAGGAATTTTCTTGGAGGAGTAGATTACATGTTATTTGTACTTTTTGGACAAGGAAAAACTAAAAGTGTATATATACCTATACATGAGCAACAAGATTTATATAAAAAGTATTCTCAACAAGTTTCTATTGTTCAATTCTAACAGACAGCAATGGAGAGAGAGAGAGGTACATTATTAAAGAGAATTTTTGGGAGTAAACTTTGGAGCTGTATATCTAGAGATCAAGATGATGAACAATGAAAAGAAAAGCAGGGGAAAAAGGTACATGATGATGATGATGTTGATGTGAATATAAAGAACCCGTTTCAAACATGTAATTAAAAAGGCAAGCAAAAAAACTTTTGCTTTCGTTCCTTTTCCATCCATATAAAATTTGATTGTATTTACTTTTACAGGAAATCAATCTTTTGATTTTGATTGATAACCTCAATCTTGCATCTTGATTTTACCTGTAGCAGCGTCTCTGTGATTTATTTCCACGAAACTAGCCAACGGTCGTATCATCATCAATTCACAGAGCTTTTTTATTCCTGATTCTATAAATATTATTATAAAAGTACCTACATTTGGGAACTGCTGGAAAATAACATAACAAGATATATGTATATACACATATACTTTAGCATTACCATCATGTATACTTTCATCTTTTACGCAATGAGCCATTCATAATGGCGAGCAACAGGCAACAACGAGAGGAGAAGAAGATGGTTGTGGAGTTGGTATAGTGGTTGGAAATAGGCATGTGTGTAGAAATACAATTTGTCTTGTTCTTTTTTGGCTTTTGTAATTTTTTTTCTCCCTGCCTTTTTCCCCGTTCACTACATTTTCCCAGTTGGGTTCTCGCGCTTATTGCTGGTTATGGTTTGTTTGATTGTTTGCCTTTCTTGAGATACGTCACTGTCACTTTCAAAAGGTGTTCCTGGCTATACTAGCAGCATGCATAAACAATTGTTGTAATATCCATCCCTTGTTGTCTACAGTCTACGCACAGCGTAACACAAAACACAGAGCTTGAGCATTTTTCATGAAAATATTTTATCGTGAAATAAAGAGTCATAAACGTTGTTTGTGGATGATTCAATGGGATTCAATGTACCGCACTCACATGCAAGCAACAAAAGCTAAAAAGTTACATATGTCTGATGCCTTTACTCCAAAACATGAGAAATGGCGGAAAAAAGTTTTTCTCCAGGCAAAAATAACTATTACGCTAAATTGTTTCAAAAAGATATAGGCACACGCACCACCACCATCACTGTATACACACTGGGAGTGGAAATGGAATTTCCCATCCTGTGTGTACAGTTTTTGTAGCAGCAGCAGCAAGCAACATGAAGACAAAAAAGGGCAGGTAAAAAAAGACTAGCAAACACAAAGTGTTTTCCCGCATCTTGGCAGTAGTGGTGGAAGAAAAGCCTACTTTCTTCTTGTCTTCTTATTTTCTTGAGAAACTTACTGTTTTAGTGCTCGTTACAAATTAGAAAGGAGAGAACAAAGTAAGCAAAATGTTAAAAAAACAGAGGAACGTGGGGCTTTACTTTCACTTATTTCTTGAGGGAAGGGATAAACATAATATTATACCTTTACATATATTTATACATGCACATCATGTTGTACATAGTTTGCATTAGGATGAGACATTTTCCCTTTGAGCAACATGATACGTATACAAAGAAATGAGTTGGAAGAAGAAGAAGAAAAAAACCTTTTGCTGGCAGTGCAAAATCTTAAGCTCTCCATTTGCTTAATGTTCCTTGGAATACATAATAATATGAAATGGGTGGTAAAAAATGTAGCAAGTACCTGTATATGACCTTGCTTAAATTCAATCCAATCCAGGGGGCAACTTGAATCAGTTAAAGAAGCTTTTATTAAAATAAAGTACACACACAAGTACAAAGAGAGAAATATACACAATGTTCGTCCTCCTAATAAACCAAGCCATCTTACATTTCCTGTTGCTTCCCATCGGTGGCAAATGTGTGGTTTAAATGTGTGGTTTAGGAATTTCTCAAAGGTGCGATTTAAAGGAATCTTCAGCTAGTCACAGTCACTATATTGGTATATTCTTTCCTGGTCGCTTGTTGCTGCTGCTCCTCATTGCTCCTTCATGGCATATTTATGTACCTACATGTTTAGACGTGGTGCTGCTAGAGTGCTGGCATGGTTGGAGCAGTTGCTCCAACGTACACCACGAGCCGGTTGTAAATTTTATGACCCTTTAGACTTGGTGTAGGAAATGCTGCAATATCGTTATTTCACTCCCAGTTTCACCGAGTCCTTTCCGGGATTTCAATAAAATATACGCTATATACGTATGTGAGATGTGAGATGGAAATACGAAAGTCAGCAGCAGCAAAGCAGCAACACGCTTATTTTTTATTTGATGCAACTGGTTTTTTTTTTGGTTGCGTGCCGTACATACATAAATCCTGTTATAATAAACGATAAAATTATGTACATTGAATACACCTTTTGTACATTAATTTATCCCCAGTCTGCTGCTCAGGTATACAATGATATTAAACTATTGAAAATGGTGGCGATGGTGTGTGAGTGTGTGTTTGTGTGCTGCTAGTTGCTGGGAACGGAAAATATACGTCGTTCATTTATTGTTATTGCTTGCTGTAATGACCCTGTCGGTGCAGTTAATTCGCTTCAAATTGCCGTGAGGGAAATGAAAATACAGGAAATTAAGCGAATCACTTAAAAAAGGATGCACGTCTTACGGATTTTATGAAATTCAATTATCAAATCATGCTAAAATTATCTGCCAATTACATGGAAAGGAAAAGTGACTTTTCTTTTGTCTACAATACTATACTACAATCCTCCTTATCACCAAAATACCTCTTTTTTAGAGAGTAAAGTAAGTTTTGACATGTGTATCCGCCACTAAAACTCTGACACAAATACATTAACAAATCATCCCAAACAAAATTATTTTTACAAGGAAAAAGAAAAGGAAAAGCACTCTCTTTATACCCATGTAAAGGAAATGAACGTCAAGTTGGCTAATTGAATTAAAGAAAAAAAGATTGAATGCAATACTTTCCTGGGGAAAATTAAGTTGAAAAATGGTGTTGAAAGCTTTAATTACTACAATTCTTGTTATTATTGTGGCTCTCTGCAAATGCGAATAACCTCAACAAGCCTACGTAAAATGACAAAAAATATTTAGAGAGAATACGTGTGTTGGCGGTTGATGAGGAATATGAGGATATAATGAATAAATAAAAAAAGTAAAATGCACAGGCGACAATGAGGACAGCAGCAGGAGCAGCAGAAGCAACAAAAAGAAAGACAGTGGTGTGGTGTGAGATACACACAACTATACTCTCCCTTTTCCTCATTCCCTCCTCACAAAACTTTTTTTTTCAATGTTTACCAAAGAGATCAATTCATCGATTATTCGGACGTGGTTGAGTAAACTGTAGTGTAGTGTAGCAAAGTAAAAGTAGAAGTAATAATAATAATAATAGTAGTAGTAGGAGTAGTAGAAGTGGTAGTAAGGGTAATACTACTACTACCAGAGAAATATCTTGCCAACATACATGTTATGTGTCTTGTTACACCATCATCGTCATTGTACACATTGCATCGTAAACTTGAAACAGAAGTGGTAATAATAGTTGGGGCTTTCATCATTATTGATATTCCTTTGGTATATATATGTACATGGGTATAGAAAATAAAAATAAAAGTTTTTTTCCCTATCTGTCTTTCCTGATTCTTCCAGTGTCTGCTAGTGTGGTGTCGTATTTCCAGACACTTTTTTTGTTTTTAATGTACTTTTATACACACCTACCACCCGCTGGAACATCCATGCTGCATCCATTATGCATGTTGTGTGAGTAGAGAGTGGAGTGGACAATTCACTATCCACAATTCACTACCCTGCTAGCAGCTAAGATGAACAAAGTTATTCCTACAGTGCTCTACTTAAATGGTTTTTAGGAATTATATCGTAAATTGAGAAAAAAAATAATGAAAAAATGAGTTTTTAAAATGTTTAAAAAAAATCCCGTGCAATTTTTTAGGACACACTTTGCTAGTGTAAATAAAATGAGATTAAGTCCTTAAAAGCAGAGAGAGGAACCTATTTACTATTTACCAACGACGAAAACGTAAAATGCGCTTTACTTGATTTCCTTTTTCACACAGCTCCTGTTGTGTCTGTATGAAATTTCCTCTTTCCTTTACTCTAAAAACGTTTCGTCTTTTTGTACTATTTGCTTTTCCTAAAGCTTCCATCATGTAGCTCCTCTCGTGTTACAAGAGAAATTCCTTTCATCACACAACATACCTACACAACAAAAAATGCTACTACTGTTTGTGTAAATGTAACCGTGTTTTCATTTGTAACTTTCATTACATTTTTTATTCTACTTTCTTGTAAATTCTTGCACACTTACATTTATACTTGCTTGTTTTTACCTTTTTTCTAAACTAATTTAATGAGGACATGACTTCATTAGTACCCAAATGATGTTTGAATGTTTTTTTTGGTTATTCAGAATCCAGTCAATAAATGTCAGCACTGTACTGAATCCCTAACATCCGGAGGATGAAGATGAATCAGAAAAAACGTCCGAGTCCTGAACGTAATCAACCAAAAAAAGGAATTGTATTTTTTATGCCAATTAGTAACGGGTGTTCTTGAGCAATTGCACGAAATTTTTAGAGTTGTTATTGCTTGAGAATACACGTGATTAAAGGGGCAATGTGCAACAGAAAAAAAAAACGGAGAAACGTTCAAAAGGAAGATGGACTAGAGACGACGGATGATATAGGAAGCAACAGAGTGGAAGAAGAGCAGAGGGAGAAAAAAAAACTTGTGTAGCAAGAGACTTTTTTTCAGTTTGTTTGCGCTCGTGTTTCCTTTTTTTCTTTTCTTTTTCACACAGTCAGCAGAACAGGGAAAAAGGAAAAGTTCTCTTGTAGTTTTCTCTATGGGAAAAAAGCTTGATTTTATACCTACAAGCTATACAAACTACACCTCCGCTGCACTCTACCAGGCTGCTGATGTGAATGTGATGATATGATGATCATTAAAACATTACATTTCTTCCGATTTCGATTGCCAAGAAAAACGACATGTTAAGCCGGAGCCGCTTCACCGGAAGAAAGATCATGCAGCATAATTGGAGAAAATGTGATGAGGAAGAGAAAATTAAACATTGTTGACTAACGATATCATATAATATATATACAGCAATCTGTGTGTAGAATTGAGTGGATGATCTGTAATCTTGGCTTGATCGTCTTGCCTAATTAGTTGGTTGTACCAACTGATTAGTGTAAGAATTACACTATCGACAAGTCAGTTAACATGATACATCCCTCTGTTGGCACACATTGCTTTAATGCAACGTACAGAAGATTTTCTGGAATAATAGAAGACGCCTTCTTCAGCCAGCGGATGATTTTTATATCAAACACACGCAGCACTTGTATGTAAACAGTTGTGCGTACGAATACGAATGAAACTGAATTTGTTTTGCAGACAGAGCCATGTCAGAAACAGAGAGATTGATGGAAAAAACTAAACTCCAGGTGGTCCTTGTCTCGGAGAAAATTTACATTTCTTTCTTTCCATTCCTTTTATCCTTTTTCATCGAATTATACAGTATAGTGAAGTAAATAAGTAAGATAATATGCGTAGTGTGCACATAATTTGGTTCTTGTACATCCAAATATTGTCTACAAATATAAATGTTGTCTTTTCCTTCACAGCAAACAATCATCGAATTATACAGTATAGTGAAGTAAATAAGTAAGATAATATGCGTAGTGTGCACATAATTTGGTTCTTGTACATCCAAATATTGTCTACAAATATAAATGTTGTTTTTTCCTACACAGCAAACAAACATTTAGGCAAAAGAAAACGGTGTAAAACCTTAAAATCAAACTACCGGAAAAAGAAAAAAAATGATGATTACGCAATGTCTTTTTACCCGTTTGAGAAGTCTGAGACTTTTGGTCAGCATATACTTTAGGTCAAATATGTTTTTTCTTGTACACACGACAGAACCTAACCTTAATCGACAGAACCTAAACCTAACCTTTACCGACACAAGCTAATACTAATTAATTACTAA
Source organism: Homidia socia (assembly GCA_036850745.1). Lineage (NCBI taxonomy): Eukaryota > Metazoa > Arthropoda > Collembola > Entomobryomorpha > Entomobryidae > Homidia > Homidia socia. Next base: position 14,991 of record JAANSP010001385.1, read on the forward strand.
CCACAAATAATCAATTTATAACGGTCAAAACATAATCCTCGATCCACAAGTCAAGGGCCTATTTTTTAAAAAAGAGTTTGAAATCGGCTCGCGAAGTTTCGCTTCCATAATCAGGATTAATTTTTTGTTTTTTTCTCTTCATTAAAAAGCGTCAAACTTTGCAACTAATAGGATTTGAAGCGCTTATATGCTTTTTAGCCATCGCTTCGCGATGACAAAAAACCCTACAAGCGCCGGAAATCCCTTTTCTCAAAAAAGCGCCAGGACACCCCCGGACACTGCCTTGGGCATCGACCACACAACCTTATATAAAAGAACCTGGCCTAAAATTACGGAATTACTTAAAGAAGCACAAGTACCAGTTTTCAGCATACACTTGACCCTTACCATCACTTTCTCTAAAGTGAATATCAGCCCAAAGCGTCTGTATGCCCAATTACAACCAGACACTGTCGGGTCCACATTGGCCACACACAGACAGACAAACTTGTTAAAATTCGGAAAACGTGAACTCTTCCGGTAGTTAATAACCAGTGTCAGAATTTCGAAAGAAGAAGAGTTTTGTACATCAACGGGTGGTAGTGAGCAAGACCCCTATAGAAACAAAG
>JAANSP010001386.1:0-15592 GCA_036850745.1 Homidia socia
TCAAGAGTTTCCCTTTGTACTCTAATCTCAACTTGGCGGTGAAAGTGTAGGATGCGACATCAGTGAAATCAGAGACGTTGCGGGATGTGCTTATCAATTTTACTTTTTCGGAGCTGCCATCGTCTTCCTGTTATGACGATGAAAAGTAACGGATGATTATTGGGTTTTTTCCATATATATTGTCACAAGTTTACTTACATGGTTATAATGAAAAATCCATTCCACAGGGTAATCCGCAATGCAAACCAGTTCAAATATAGGATTTGAATTTGTTACGACAGCCAAGCTCTCATTTTTGTAGTCATAATCCGCAATGTCAGGAAAAGAAATTGTCACATTCGGCAGTTGTGTACAAAAAACTGTTGATAAATACAGCAGTAAAATGTAAAAAAATTTATTCGGGCTGTGCATTTTGTAAGAGGACAAACATTTCCAACGCTGACAGTCCTGAACTGAGTAAAAAATTGACTTTGTTGTAAGCAATGATGATTTATACCTCGAGGTATTTATAAGCAAAAGAGCAAAACAGTAGCAGCATTTCATGTAAAGATAAGCGTAATGGTTTGGGACTTTCAACCACCAACTTGTAAAATTTCCTGGTTACGTACGCTAAACTGATGCTCCGTAGAAAATTTGTTCGGTTAGAAATTAAAACTATTTCTGAAAATGGGACTAACGTCTACGAGATTCCTTGTAAAAGTCGTTGATCATAGAGGATTTTTGACAAACTAGTAGTCATACCCAGGAGATTAACACGTGTTTAAAATTTCCACGGTTTCATTTCTTCCTACATTCGACACAGTTCCGAGTTTCATTACCAAGGCTCATATAAATATTAAGTAGACTTAAACTAATAAATACATGCTTTTTTCCAAATTTTCCAAATTTTACAAATACGGAATCATTAAACGTAAATTCCAAAATATCGTCATTAGTTTTCAATGTCAAAAGGGCATGGGGAAGTGTTAGTGAATAAAAATTGTAGAATGGCATACAATATTTATTGTGTGCCACAATAATGAATGATAATGTTACACGTAATGAGTGGTTTTCCATGTTTATTCTCTCGAAATGAGCGAGGATTTTGGGAAAAGGGGGATCCAGTACAGGTTTCTTGGATAAAAGACAATTCACCGCAATCTTGAAATGTCATATATTTTACAGCAGCAGAAGTAGGCAAGATACGGATATATATTTTTTTCTCCTTTCAACGGACGGTAAAAATGAAATGATTAATATTTCGAACGATATTTTTTGCACTTTTATTTAGCATGCATAAACTTGTTAACAGTCATTCAACTTCATTTCAAAAACAAAAATGGAACGTTTTATTTGATCAAAACATGTGATATCGTGTAAATTTTAAATTTATGATCAACAACGTAGCAATTTGAATTGTTATTATTTTTTTAATTTTAAATCCCATTTTGTGTTCCATTGCGAGAATCTAATTGAAAGGACTTGGCGTCTCTGCCCACATATGACGTCGCGCTGCAAATGTACTTTCCACTGGCTTTGCGGCCAACTTCCGCGAAAAAGATTTCACTAGTGAACTCATCCACTTGCTTCGTAGTGCATTTTTGAATTATATTTCCACTCTGAATTGAAATGCAAGAAGTAACATAAATGTAGTCAAATTTGACACGATAAAAATATGTAACATGCCCTGATTTTTATAGCGATAATCAAATGATTACCTCATTGCTCGGTCCGTTCCAGCTAATTTTTGGGACGGGCTTTCCGCTAACTTTGCATATCAGTTTCCTATTCACCTGTCCCACCACAAACTCTTTTTTGTCGTCTGGCTGCACTGATACAACTTGAGGAGGNTATCAGTTTCCTATTCACCTGTCCCACCACAAACTCTTTTTTGTCGTCTGGCTGCACTGATACAACTTGAGGAGGTTCGCTCTTCTCAACGTTAAAAGTAACTGACGTGTTAACCCATTCAGTAGAATTCCAGACAGGTCCGAAACAGAAAATCTCATGTGGACCAATTTGAGTAAAGCTTATATTCATGGATGCAGTATATATCCCGCGCCAAGATTCCGTAGTACAATTATCTATCATCAGGTCTTTTTCCACGCTAGTGTCACATGGCTTTTTATCGGTTGCTAAATCAAGTTCATGTTAATTTTAAAAAATGTGAGAGATTATTCAGAGCTACAAACAATTCCACTCATGCCATAGTACCTTTTATGTATTCAATTCCGTTAGTAGTTTTTATCCCGAAATAAGATCCCAAGGAAAAATAGTACCTGGAGTACTCGCATGTAAACTCGGCTTGCTGGCCAGTGTAGAAAACTTTCTTTTTAATAGGACGCATGTATAGCATTTCTTTGGGGTCGACCTCCGCCCAATTTAAATCTATAGAAAATGAAACGGTTGAAACGAGTGAAACCTTCCAAAAACAGCAATGAAAATATTTTCATCCTTACAAATTGGTGGTCCCTTCATTTTATCACCGTGATTTCCACGAAACACGCCAAAAAAGTATGGCTGTGTTTGGACATGCCCATAATTCTTACAAACAAGAATTGTTGGATTGAAGTGAGGTGCCACTTGTACGCACTGTGATGGTCTGGATTGTACTTGTCGCAGACATTTGGTTCCCTTAAAAATTTCAAAAAATGTAAAACTAGAAACATTATTAAGGTTTACGAAAAAATCCTGGTATAAAATTAGAAATTCAAATGTGAGGATCCTATAACAAAAACCAATTTATTTACAAATTAAGTATTATTTGAAATTTGCCCAAAATCGGATAAAAATTAATTTCAGTTAAAAATTCATTGCAGGATTTTCGATTTGTCAACCTTATTTTGACGGCTGTACGTACTTGCACACTCGATCGGAGTGTGGCATCTAAGGTAGTCCAGTTCTAATTTTTTTCCCGTTTCGAGAAATTCGCATTTATTGCAGGGCAGTAGTGCTTCTGGTCGAAGTCCCATCACAGCTATTACACTGCAATTTTTATCTCCATCCAGATCTTGGTACGGTGGTGGGATTTGTAGGTTGTTGGCAATTTGTAAAGTAATCAGCGACAATTTATTTTGCCCTTTCATGATCACGTGGGTCACAAGGTCTGTTTGGAAGCGACTGCCACTCTCCGCATGACGGCAAGTAAAATTGGCAAGCGACAACAGCTTCCCTTTATACTCCATTCTTAACTTGGCAGTGAACTTGTAGGATGCCATATCACTGAAATTTGACACGTGGCGGTATGTGGTTGCTAATTTGCTCTTTTCAGAAATGCCATCGTCCTCCTTTCAGAGATGAAAACGAAGGAAAATTATTATGCCAGATTTTTCCGTATTTTTTTTATTTTACTTACATCACTATAATGAAAAATCCATTCCACTGGGTAATCAGCATTGCAAACCAGTTCAAATATGGGATTCGAATTTGTTATGACAGCTAGGCTCTCATTTTGATAGTCGTAATCGGCAATGTCTGGAAAGGAGATTGTCACATTTGGGCGTTTTGTACCGTTCACTGTTAAAACTGCTGCATAAAAAGTTGACATACACAATAACAAAATGTGCGTGATTCTGCTTGAACTTGCCATTTTGTAATGGATAAGCCTTTTCTAATCTAACGTGTGCAAGCAGAGCAAAATGAATAGTGAGGTTAGTGAAGTAATTAGTTGCTGTGCTTGTGCACTTTTTTCAGGATGTTCAACAGTATTTTCCAAAAATCACAGAATTGCGGATCTTGAGTAGGTAACTATTGAACTTGCAGTTCATTTGCCTTTCCCCATCTTATGCTTAGGCCATGAAAGGGCTGCTAGCTGAATGCGAAAACGTAAAATAATATTTTGGACTGGTAAATTATCACGCTACGATGGTTTCAGCGAATGCAAAATATGACTTTTATGCAATGGTGGTATCAACACGCGTTACACGTTTCTCTGAAAATTCACCTGGTATATTGATCTACTCATGCTTAATCTTCAAGGACGTCAGGTCAGAAACAAATGTTGAAGAGCAGAGAAGCAGGAGATAAAGCCATGCCGTAGTAGAGAATACTTTTAATGTGTTTTAAGCAATGCTTTGTATTTTCAGAGAATTTACTACTCAAATCTAGACAAAAGTTGTTAAAAAAGTTTTGGAAGGAACATGTAGCAGCTCATAGTTTAGCAATTTAATCAATAGCCGCTTGCATGGTACATTATTTTTTTTATGTATTTTGATGCTTCCATACAGTTGCACTGTGAAGAAGACGGAATTTTTATAATTTTTATAATAGCAACATTTTGCAGATTGCCCCCTTGATAATCTAATAAACTGTACTATATTACATAAAAATAAATGTGTACATATTTACAAGAGTTAAAATGACGGGATTTTAAAGCAAATGAGAGAGGAAAAAATATACAATTAACAACATACTCCAATCCAGCATCTTTTTTGTATTTTTATTTAGACCACACGAAACACAAAGTAGCTTCTTAACCTGTTCTGTGATTTTTCATTATGCAATTTTTCCTAATAAAAAACGGCTCGTGGCTTAAATTATTGAGCATAAATTACTCACCGTGGCAGCAAAAGCTACACATACACGACTGGAAAGCGCAAACTTTTGCTTATGAAAAGAATTGAAAAAGCAGCAATAACATTTTGTATTTATAAAGGACTTGGCGATTCGCTGTGAACAATCCAAAACATAATGTTTTGGATTTACAACTGCAACAGAAAATATGCTACTTGTTGACGAGGTCAACATCACCATACCATAACAAAGACTGGAATGAGAGAATGAGATAGTGATCGGAGCATATTATTATTGGAACTAAAAACTCATAAAATCTCAGAGCCAGAGCGTAACAAACAGAGGTTGAGTACATCAGTCACAGCTTTGCCATCTTTCTTTCAAACTTACTAATAAAAAATTAGTTGATTACCCACAACTAGATATAGATTAAAAGTTGCTAAAGTTTTATGGCAAATACTTCAATTACAAACTAATACTTGTTAATATTTGTCAACATTCTGCAAAGGAATGTTTTCATTTGAACAAGTCTGTAGCCTGTCTACTGCAGTTTTATACAAGCTTCTTAATGTGAAGCATTTACCATTTAATTTGAAGAGTCATTAGTACATCGTCTTGAAATGCTAACATGTCAATCAAAAATTCAAACCAAGAAATGAAATCACACGTGTTTCCAGCAGTACTTTTCAACACAATGTCTTCAGGATGTGGTGGCAGTGGTAGTTTGCTTTGTGGCTGTTTGTACTTACATCCTGTATGTGCAGTGCTATTTACCATAACCTTTTTTCGAAAATGATTTTTTTTTTCAACAAACATCATTGTCAAGTCATTGAAAAAGTATGTAGCTTAAAATCTGAGGTTAAAACTCCGACATTGTGCTAAAAAAAACCTGAAGCATGTATCATATCTATTTTTCTGGAAGAAAGTGGTTTGCCTTGATATGGGAAGGAACATTTACTTGGTACCTTGTTTCATTTATTTAATTATTACTTAAAGCTCAAGCTACTTGAAAAATAAAGATACGGGCTCTCGCCAATGCAAAACCAAACAAGTCAATGAAATAAAAAGTTTTCTAAAAGTGTCAATAGCAACAAAGAGAAACAACAAGTCAATGAACCATTTAAAATATAAAAAACACAGTTAATAAATTAAATGTGCAATCAATAATGAGACCTGTAAAATCTTTTAAAGAGAATTGTTCACCATCAGTCTTTCCTCTTACACTATGGTTCAGGAGCCGTGTAAAACGCTCATACCTACTTATTTACGATTTTTTTCGAAATCGAACGTAAGGGCATATTTTAACAATTTTTTAATGTAGAATATATAATTCGAACCCGTAGATTACGAATAAAATATTTTCAGGTTTCAAAGAGTTCGAATTTTGAAACTATAATTAAAAATTAATTGAAAATTATAGTTTTTTGTAAATATTTTCGAAATCCGGTGAGATCGAGAAAAAAGGACAGTGGCACGTAAAAGACCAAATCTTTACGTATAAGTAGCCGTTTAAACTACTCCTCGATCTCTCAGGAATCAGGAGTAATTGAAGTTTGAAAATGTTGTTTCGGAGATGGAAATGGCGTCGTTCACTACATACGTTATCAAACATGGATTATGAAATCCAATTGTGGGTGGAAGTCAAAAATTTTGATTTACAGGTTGAAAATTGGTGTAGTGACACAAAATACGAATAAAATATTTTCAAGTTTCAAAGAGTTCGAATTTTGAAACTATAATTAAAAATTAATTGAAAATTATAGTTTTTTGTAAATATTTTCAAAATCCGGTGAGATCGAGAAAAAAGGACAGTGACACGTGAAAGACCAAATCTTTACGTGTAAGCAGCCGTTTAAACTACTCCCCGATCTCTCAGGAATCAGGAGTAATTGAAGTTTGAAAATGTTGTTTCTCAGATGGAAAAGGCGTCGTTCACTACATACGTTATCAAACATGGATTATGAAATCCAATTGTGGGTGGAAGTCAAAAATTTTGATTTACAGGTTTAAAATTGGTGTAGTGACACAAATCGACATGCCGATTTCAAAAATAGCATAACCAACCACATAACTTTTGACCTTTAACCCTCAGGGTGGAAAATTCGAAAATATGAGTTAAAGGCTGGAAAATGCTGTAATAATACAATTGAACATTCTGATTTCAAAAATAACATGCAAACCCCTCTTTCCAACATGTATTACCCTTCAGGACGCAATGTTAATTCAAAGCTTACATATTAGTCTAATTGGTCAAGTCACGTCGTCATTTAAATCTTTGAAATAATTATTTGAAATATGATTTATTTTGATTTTGCGATTGCCGTCACATCCATGCCGCTGGTTTCTAGAATGCCTTAATGCTCACAAAATGTTTTGCCAATCATACGTTTTTTTCAATCATTACAAAGTTTACAGCTTTATTGATATTAAAATTAAATAAAGAAAAATAACTTAAAAGTTACAATCGGGAATAAAATTGTGGTCCTCCCTCACAAGCATTGACACCTAGTTACTAGGTTCTAGTAGTCAGAGAACTCCTTTTCGTCATCAAAATTCTAAAAAGCAAAATCAAGGAAAAATATTTTCATTTTCATTAATTATTATTAATTATTATTAATTATTATTAATATTAATTATTAATATTAATTATTATTATTATTATTTAATTAATTATTTTCATTAATTATCATTTTCCTCAAAAATCGTTTAAAACAACCATAAGGAAAAATATGTCAAAACTTTGTACAAATGCCACAACATTTGTCTCAGGTTGTAATTGGAAAGCGAATTTTGCTTACGTGTCCGTTGAGAATTTCCTTTACTTCAGAAATGACCTCTTTCAGATGCTACACAAAACAAAGTCACGTCCAGTATTAAGAAACTGCATTTATTTATAAAATCATTTAAAAACACCATTCATTCAGTACCTCTTTTGACTTGGCATCCCGTGCCCGCTTCTCGCTCACGTTTGCTGGCAGTGCGACAAGTGATTCATAGTTTTTCATGACGTGAACTCTCTAAATTTGCGAAGCAATGCAAAAATGAAAATAAGATGTGTAGCAATAACAAAGTCATGTCATGATAAAAAAAATAATGACGCCTTACCAGCTCTTCCCCAAGATTCCCTTCGTCACTGGAAAATTGGGTGATCAAGCGGTCCGCAATTAATTTTGGAATGTAATCCTGGATTTGACTGCTAATATGACCAAAGTATATGGCCACCATTTCCTTAATAATTTTGGTGGTACTGGAACTCTTCAGTTTGGAAAAAAACACATCGCTGCCCGTTGCCCTCCTGAGAGGATTAAGTACTTTCCGAGTTGGAGCGATCTGAAAGGGAGTGATCTGAGAAGGAATGCTCTGAAAAGCAAGGTTCGGAGCTTGGATTTGTGAAGCCATTTCAGTTTCTTCATCGCTTTCATAGTCGCCATGTAAATGCTTCTCCAGTTTCCTACGTAATTTGGCAAGCTTATCCGAAAAGACTTTGTCCAGGGAAAAGACAATGCTTGCTTGAATTCGTATGTAATTTTTTATCTGCTGCTTTACGTCATCCAGGTTGTCATTTAGCATTCCATGCACGACCATTTTTATCGACTTTCTGAATTCAGGAAAAAGGCTGAATAAATGTTGTTGCCCGGACAAATGACGATCAGTGATTCTGATTATCTCGTCGTAAACTCTTGAAGCGCATTTTAACGCTGGTTCTTCCACATGTCGAACTTGATCCTGGGCCAATTTTCTGAAGACAGCCTTTGGCCAGAGAAACAAGTCAACATTATTGTACCGTTGGCCATGTCATGAGTAGATATATTATTTTATATTATTTTTACCTCAGGCTGAACAAAAAATGAATCGTAAGCGCCACTATTTCTAAAAGCGGTAAGAATCATCTCGTCGGTAATGGAGGCATTTGTTCTGCTACCCACAACTTCCATGTCCTTTGCAAACTTTTTCTCGAAAACATCCTTGATCCTGATCCCTCCATATAAATGCTTGTAAGCCGGACTGCGACTTGAGCCCTCAATCTCCCTCTTCATGCACATTTCAAAGTCCTGAATGACCTTGTTCACATATCTGAACTTATCCGTTTGATTATCCACCTCAGGAATGGATTCCAAACGTAGCTCGCACTCGTAGAGAAGTTTCTCCATGTCATTCTGAAAGGCATTAAATTAAATTTTTAAAGTAGCATTTTTCTTAATATTTTTAAAAATATTTTTATGGATGCAAAAACTTACTTGAATGTCTGGTAAACACTTTAAAATATGTTGCACAAGTAATTCATGGAGACGTTTCCGAAGAAATGGAACTCCATGATTTTCGGCAATATCCGGATAAGTTTCCTTCAAGTAATGCTTTTCCTTTTTTAGTTGAGCTTTGACGCTCAAGTTGTTGTCAATGTCCTTCTGAGAGCGATTAACCAGCCCAATCATTCCCAGCTTCACATTTACATCTGTAGATGTTCCTGTCAGGAGGCTCCGTGCATTGGTACCCTCGTCCATTAAATCCAGCTTTGTCAGCACCCCAATTGTTCGATCTCCACTCGGATCTGCTTCCTTTGCTAGAAGAATCCCATCCGAATTGCAAATGTCATAGTTGGCCGGACTGACTGCCAGAATGATTGCATTCTTTTCGTTAATGTACTTTCGGCTCAGGTCAAAAATCAATTTTTCCAAGTCATCCGGCTCTCCTGACGAGGACAACTGCAATCGACAGCAGAGTTTTTATTTTTTTTTTCAAAAATAACCCGTCTATAAAAAAATAAAAATGCTTACTCTTTTAATGCCAGGTAAGTCCACAACAGTTAGGGTGACCACATTTGGGGAATAGACTTTGATAATAATAGGCTCATCTTTGATTGCCCCACCACCCGCTTCCATCCTTTCACTAATTTTCGACCTGACGACGTCATAATCTTTGATCCGTCCGTCTTCTGGGGCATCCTGAAACTCGATCCCTTCGTTGTCATGATCAGGCGTTGTGAATAGCTGAACAATAATGGGACATTTTGTCACTGTTCCTGATCCACGGGGAAGAATAGATGAGCCAATCAAGCCATCTAACACCGAACTTTTTCCCGAGCTCTGAAATTTGGGCAAACTTTTTGTTACTTGGGCATTTTTATGGGATTTTTATACTGATAACTAATGCCATACCTGCGCTCCCACGACAACAATTTGGGGTAACTCCAAGTTGATGTCGCACCCTGTCGTGGACTTGTACCCTTGCAGCTTGTTGACCAAGTTAATTACTTCCCGTTTGTCGTCCATCCTTGCTAATAAAAATTTAATGATAACCTCAACCTAAAACCTCTCTTGCAAGAATTAACTTGTTAATCATCAACTTTTCCTCGCCAAGCAGAGTAAGTTGAGCTGACCCTGTTGATCTTGACAATGAGCCTGTTACTAACCTAGTGACCCAGTAAAAGCGTATTCATTCGTTGACTTTATCTGTAAATGTTGAGTCACCAAAACTCACCGCACGAGCCACTCCATATCGAATACTGATAACGAGACAGGATAAAAGTACAAAGCAAAATGCAGCCGTCAAGAGTAACAGTCTAGTCGTCTGGATTTTTGCATTAAACAGAGGAAAATGATAAAAAAAAATCGTTTGGATTGCTGTTCTGGTAAACGCATGATGTATGTACGTGTTAAACAAATATGCAAAGTAAAAGGAAATGACTAACTAATTGTTCATATCATTTAATTAGTTTCTCATGACTCGTGAAGTAACATGACTGCAAGATCAGCATGTCATGATAAACCACAGTCGGCTTACATAGTCACTTACTTCATTGTAGTCATCATGAACATGAAATCTTTTTATTTTTTATAACGTTTTCCTGCTCAGCTTTTCAATGTCACGTTGAAAGAAACACAAATTTTTCATTTTATTACATTAATCATGGTATTTAAAAGCTTGGAATTTTGCATTCTTTCAATTAGTAACAGTTTTGCACTGTTAACACTCAAGACGATCTACACAAAAAAATGTTGTGATTCAGCACTATAAAAATTTACTAAAAACTTAAGACGTGTGCAGATGAAGCACAGAATAAAATGCACATATTTTAATGGTAATAAATGTAGAAGAATGGGCGTAACGTTCGCTAAATGACAGAAATTTTATTGGCATGACAATCTTAAACAGTATCCATATTTTACTTGATTAGGTCAGCATTTAATAAATTAATTAACTACTCATTCAATTAGCACAAAAAATATCCATAATACTTTTAAGCTATTCTGTAATACATAAACTCAAAGTAAAAAATTTATTGTAATTATGAGTGATCCCGCAAAATTACATCCGACATTTTTTCAGCGATTCCATACACGGGAGCTTGCAGATTTGCATTTGTAACGAATGGCTATAAATTTGCAAACGAACAATAATAACATTTATAAAAAACATATTCTTATTCTTAATAATTTTTATTATTACTTTGAAAGATATTCTATACCATCACTGAGGCATCCACTACCCTCAATGCTTTCATTCCGATCACTCTGCAAAATTAAAACAAATCATTACGCCCAAAATTAAACCATTCAAGTGGAATAGTAGCAATTTTGTTGATTACACCTGCAAGATGAAGTAATCAAAATTAAAATCTTGATAAACCTGAGCGTGGAGTCGACCACCTTGTTCATGCTACACGTTCCAGATGGATGGTACCCACTAACCAACGTTTGTCTGGTAAAACACCTCCAATAAGCAGTACTTCTGAACTTGAGACGGCTGCATGCTGGAACCGGATCATATGGGATACGCGCTCCCAAACGTTGAAACGATTGAGTATTCTCAACCATTTTTAATGTTGTCTCGATTCCTAAAAATGAAAAAAAAGAATGACAAGAGAACCACAAAATTTCCATAGAAATACAATGCAATGGTAAGCATCATACCCTCCAAAAGTACTTGCATGTCCCTGTCATCATCCAGATAATTTGTGTCAATGAGGGGCATCCCATCAATATTTTTAGGATCCAACGTTACACTTCCCCGACTTTTCGGTCTTCCCAGCAGTACACCTATCCTAATATTCGTTTCCCACGGAGCCATACTGAAAATGCTGAATGGCTCAGGTATTTGCGAATCATGAAATACAATCAGCATGGTATCCGCCCAGTCGGAATGACCTTCCACTTTAGCAATAGATGAGCTTACGAATGCCTGTCCAGCGTCAGCTACCCCGGTCACTGAGTAAGGACCTGTTCCGTACTGTTGAAACTGTCGCCAGGTTTCTGGATTGTTGTCAGTCTCAGTATTTATCGAATACGACTTGTTATTTAGAATTACTGGAAGGGGGACGAAGGGATGCTCTTGCCAATTTTCTCCAACTGGAAGATTTTTCACTAGAGGCACTCCAGTGCGACGCAGTGTACTTTTTGGCCCTATGCCCGATCTCATGAGTAGGGTCGCAGAACCGTGTGTTCCAGAACAAAGAATGACCTCACGTTTAGCATAAATAAGAATTGCATTGGGAGACCAAGATGAAGTGGATCCATCATCGTTGTAGCTGACACCAGCAGCTGAGTTGCCCTCCAAAATCTAAATAAAAAGGTCAATACCCGAATGATGTACAAAAATACAACAGAAAGAGTTTTCATCATCATCTTACCAGTCGAGTAACGTATGCATTTGTGACCACATGCAAATTTTTCCGTTTCCCCAGAATCGGCTTCAAATAACCCGTGTAAGAGCTAACCCGTCGACCAAATCTCTTGCTGAACTCTGTTGGTGTGAAACTTATCTGCTCAGGTCCATTTGGATCGGCGACCCCGAACCCCAGTTCTCTGCCAGCCCCCAACCACTCCTTAATTCCAGGAGGATACGCTTGAGAAGAGGTGATGGGAATCGGTCCACTGAAACCGTGCTGCTCCGCGTCTGGAAATTGGCCCATGTACGTTTCCACCCGCTTGAAGTACTTGAGCATGTTATCATATCGCCAACTGGCGTCTCCTGTCAGATTCGCCCAATTGTCGTAATCAAATGGGCTGCCACGGTTGAACATCATGGCATTTATCTGACTTGTTCCTCCAAGTACACGGCCCAGTGGAATGGGAACACGGCCTCCATTGGTTCCCACTGCTGCATTCGTTTGCTTGATAGATTCGTACTGAAATGTGACGTTGGGGTTCACCATGTTCGTTTTGAAAAGTCCAGGTATGTCCATGAAAGACGGAGGTACTCCACCAGCTTCCAGCACAAGAACTGTGTGTTTTCCATTTTCTGAGAGTCTGTTAGCCAGCACACATCCAGCAGTTCCTCCGCCAACTGAAATTACAAAAAATATTCGTAGTTTCAATTAACGTTTTAGATGTGAACAATTAAACTTGAAAATCTTACCAATGATAAAATCATAGGACGGCAGAAGTTGGCTGTTGTGTGGGGAAAAACTGTAGACTGCATAAAAATTTGCTAATGAAACAAGAATCAGTTGACAAGCCGACCAAAATTTCATTTTTAGGTAGCAACACTTTTTGCTTTATGAAATAGTTGGTCTTTGATAAATTGTACAAATTTTGAGTATCAGAACTTATTTGTTATCGCAGTGGACGAAGAGTCCATCAAAATTTATTATTGGCACATTTTGTACTGCCAGCAACTTACAATGGTTGCTTCTTGTATTGTTGTATTAACTAGCTGAATGCCAAGATTTCGCTTTAAAACAATGTAGCGTAAATACAATCGGAACGAGCGTCGTCCTTGACTACAACCACGGCAGGGCTTATCCATTGAATACATTATTTTCAGGATAAATGAATATTAGTGCTTATCCACGTGTAATGAATCAAAAATCTACAAGGCAGACTTTTTATTGCATTTTTTTAATTCAAGCAAATTGTTACATGATTGTTCTTCGCAAGAGAGGGCGAATGAAAGATTGATGATGAGCTTGGGTGGAGCTGGTGGTAGCGGCATAATACCAGATTCACCAGACCAGAGAGTAATGGCCAGAGCATTGAGAATGTTGAACGTTAGTACTGCTTAGTACCTACCACCTATCTAGCTAGGTATTTTGTTTAGGTTTTTTGGCTCATTCAATCGACTCGCATTTTTATTAACAGTGTAGTTCTTTAAATTTTTTAAGCATCGTATTGTAATTAAAATTAAAAAATGTGGCTTTAGTTTGCAATCAGTAACTAGTCGAGGATTGTGTATGCAATTAGTGAAAAATACAAGAAAAATGCATAGTGAAAAGAAATGGAATAGCAACCTTGTCGTGTGGATTAAAATAATTTTTTGTCGCTTTGATGTCATTCATTTTTCTATACTTTTCGCGTCTTTTCATTTAAAAGCAAATTTAGGGATAAATTTAAAGCAAAATTGAAAAAAAATTCAAAGTGATTCTACAACACGTGCAATCAATGTTTTACATCATTATTATCACAAACTTGCTTGTAAACTTGATATCAATATGTTATAATCTTGTCCGTGAGAAAATTGATGCTGCGTTTCTATACACAATAAGCATGCATCCCACCCATCGAGTGAATTTTAAAGTAATAAAAATCAAGACAGGATGGCTGGTGGATGATACAAGCATTAACAACCATCCAGAAAAAGCAAACTAAAAGAATATTCTCTGTAAGCATTTACCTTTTATATAATTACTTAAATAGCGTGACAAATGAGTGCAATGCGGTGGCTCTGCTCGTGACTCTTCAGCTCAACACTCCGCATTGTTCACATCATCATAATACTAATAAGGTGAACTTTATTCAAAATGCCATATCCTCATAAAATTTCTCATAAATCCTCAAGTCTTCATAAAAGTTAGGGTACTCGGTTAAATTATCTTTGCACATTTGTCACTTTTAACATCAAATACTTATATAAAAAAAATTGGCCGACAAGAATAATGGGTTATCTTCAGAAAAATTTCGCTATGCCAGCATCAGAAAATAAGTAGTCATAATATAGTTTTGCTATTATGTAATAGACAGTGTAATATCATTTCATTTATTTTCACTCGAAAATAAAAAATAATGCGTCAGATCTTTAAAAAACGCATTTTTCTTACCATTACAATTTTGCAGAAACTTGTATAAACTTTACGCTGCCAAAATTAGCATTTTGTTTTAAATGCTTTGAACCTAACATAAACTTTAAAAAATTTAAAACTAAGCAAGATGTACCTTTTACTACCAATTTGTGTATTGAGACTATTTCAACTGAAATAAAACAAATAATTGCAAAGAAAAGTCCAGATGCCAGCAGTAACAAACGGTATGGCAATATTGCCTGACATGCTAGGCTTTACAAGGTCATCATCATTGTCAACATTTAAACTACTCGAGCCGTTCGATGAAACATCCGATTCTGTATTAATTTTTATCTGCATAGATAGCCTTGCCACCCACTCAAACAGGCCAGTTTCCTTGACCGCTTTGCTTCTCCGTATCAGCCACCAGGGGATCCATCCTCCATATAAAATCGCAATTCCATCAGCAAGAATTTTATCTTTTCCAAGAAAAACATGCCTCTTTCCACTTTTCTTCAACCGCTGCGCATAATTTATTGCCTCAAATTCTTTAACCAAGACGGCCACACCATCACATTCTTTCAAGCTTTCAAACAAAATTTCACCTTCTCTGCGTTGAAACTTTTGATTAAAATGTTGTAATGAACTGAGGCTCCTGTCACTAGAAAAATAATCCCGATAGAATATTTGTAGCAGATTCATCGCACCTCGAAATAGCTTAGTGTGATTAAAAAGCAACTGAAGACCCAATTCAACCTTGTTAACAGCTCCTTCCTTAAACCTCCAATTTTCCATTAAATACCTTCGCACATTCACCTTTGGGAATATTTCTGAATGGTATTCGACTTGACCTGCTAGATCCTTGCCATAGCTGACATTCACAACAGCAATCTCACCCGTGCTAATAAACTGGTATTCTGTGACACGGGAGATGAAACCGTGTGTTAGGCCAAGCTTTACATAAATTTGAAACTTGTCCCTGACCACCTCCGAAAAGTATTCGTACGGCTTCACTGACAAAGGTAATACCATGTTGTAAACATTGTCGTTTTTGTAGGCATTGCTTATAACCATCATCACAAGTAATAGGACTCCCAAAAAGGGCCG